>BMAW01077946.1:154014-213182 GCA_019974015.1 Nephila pilipes | reverse complement strand
GTGTGTTTAAAACGATATTTCTTTTAAAATTTTCGTTATCGATCGATTTCGATGAAATATCTTTGCGATTGTCTGTGAATGAATAACGAATTTTTTTTCAAAAAAAAAAAAAAAAAATTTCGTAAACTGGGAAAATTATGTAAATAATGCATGAAGTGTATGATAACTAGCTCTTCGTTGATATTGTCAAAATAATGTGAAGGGATTTCTTTTGTTGCTGTTGGCAAGCCATTGTTGCCGCCTACTGAAAACGACAAGTATAATTTATCTGAATAAATTATACCATTTTACGAAATCTTTTTTTTCCCCTCCTGTCTTTCAGGGTAATCAAGCGATACTTATTTTTCTATCTTTTGTGACAAGATAAATTGGCATTTAATATAGAATTCATCTTCTGATTGTTAAAAGGAATATATCTACTTTTTAAATCAGTGTCGATAAGATTCCTGATAAATTTTGAATTCGCTGTTGATTTTTATAAGGTGAATGCTTTCTCAATGACAGATGAATGGGAACTTCATTTCCATTTGATAATGCTAGAAACAGAAATTTGTTGATCATAAATATGCATTTTTATGATTAGAACCGGTATAATTTACTTTGGTTCGGTTTGGAATGGATTTTTTAGTGTTCTGTTGCTTTTAGTGTGGTGTACCTTATCACTGAGTGCTTTGAATTTCTCATTTCCCCCCCTCCCTTTTGTTGATGGATATTTAATTGTCAACATATTTGTTATAAATTCAGTTTTAAATCCATAGTTGTAAATATTTTTGTTTTGCAACTTGAAATATCGTATTGCAATGATTCTACTTTTGAAATTGTTGTGATACTCTTGTAATTTATATTTAAGATATTTTTCAAAGGAATATGTTTTTTGTGAGAAATATTACCTCAAAAATTTCCATATTGTTAATCTTTAAGCATTGTATAATAACGTTAAAAAGACTTGTCTGTAATTAAATGTAATTTTTTAAAGATTTTGACTACACCAATCTTTATTTTTTCAGTTTGAGAGATTTATTACCGATTATATTTTTCAGTCACCGAAATCATTAATTGATAATTCATCGACGCATTAATTAAAATGACAGTCATTAAAAATTAATTTTTGGCCTTGATGGGGTAAATCTTGGGAAATGTTCTTCAAGTATCATGAAATTGGTAATTCAGACACGTTTAAATATATTAATACATGCAACATTTTTAGAGCGTCTATTATATGAATATACCATACTAGAGCTTCTCTTTGATTCATAATTTTATGAATCCTATTAGGGAAGAAAAACGGACCGGTAAGTTTGGACATGAATCTCGTGCAAAACCGAAAATTATTGAATGGAATGACTGGAGGCTGTTGGAGGATGGTATAATGTCGAATATTGATTTCACGAAAGACCAGCCTTGTAGCGTGACTGCTGCGCGTTAAACACTCTGGAGCTCTAAGTCCTTATTTTTGTTGTAGTTGCTCAAGCTTAATGATCGTTGTCGCAAGCTCGCGGCCGGTGGTTTTCGTCGAGTCGTGGGTTCGAGCCCTGATGCCACAAAAAACCCGCCGTGTAGCGGGGCTGATGCACGGTAAATCTGGTCGAGGTCCCAAGTCCTCCCTTTGGCGTGGTGTGGAAGTTTAGAGAGGGAGGTGCCAACTCAGATATCATTCTCGTCGTTAGTCCTTGATTCAAAATTGCGAGGTCTGTCGCCAATATTTCTCTTGTTGGTTCTAAGTTTGTTGTTAATTATCATTCAATCGGCGAATGAATTGCCGCGGTATGGAAGTTTGTAGAAAGGGACACCAAGTCAAGTATCGTTCTCGTCACTTGATCGTGGTAAAGAATAAACGAAGCCTGTCGTTTATAAAACTGGTATGACTCGGTGTCACCTTAATAAACACTCAATAATTCTAATTCTGTTCGAGTATGATTTTATCATAGATCATTGGATGGTTTTATTAGGTATGCTTTGAGTTCTCCAGGAACTTAAGTCCTCACGGGGCGTGATATGGAAATTCATAAAATCAAGTTATTCACCCGAATTACTCTTGTGATCTTTTGCTTTTCTATGGGGTTTACTATCTTTGATAAGCACGGGTGACGCACCCCGGATTACACTAGCGATCCTTCTCAATTTTCGATCCTCCTTGTCAACCAAATCCCCCCCCCCTCTTAATTTTTCACGTCTAGATCACAGTTAAATCTTGTTTGGCGCAGCATAGCCGCATTTGGCTCTTGCGCCAATAATCTTTGCATTCACTCACTCATAAAATCATGTTTGAACTCCCAGGTCGTCTTTGTGCATTTGATCAGAGTTCATTAACTAGTTTCTTCTCCAATAATTTTCGCGTAGTTATAGACGGCCATTTTAATTAAAACAAAACTTATTGTTTATTTCATTATGCCTTTCTGGAAACTTTTTATTGTAATCAATTCCCAGCACGTGTTCGATTCGTCATTCCCGCGGCATAAGATTAACTAACTGTTTAAAAACCCAGTGCCGTCTTCTGAAAATAAAGTTTATTACCCTTTAAAAGCTCTCTTATGTATCCGGTTCTTAAGCGATTGCAACTTTACACCCCATTCACCGCTGCTTTATGCCGGACGAATTGACATCTTCATGGCTGGGGAGACTTACTATCTTCATATTTTACGGCACGCACTTTGCCTTCCAAATCACCCCGGACCATTCCGACACCACCGATATGCACGCGGGCGATGCCGTAAATCAGATTGTGATGTGACCTTGGGCACGCAACCATCGAAATTAATTAGTGAATCGCTTAATTATTATCCGTAGGCGACTGGAATTCGGTGGGAGATGTATAATTCCTTGCGAGAGAGAGAGTGCATACATACAATGCAGCTTCCGGGAAGGGGACACGCATTGGAAGGCTGGTGCTAACATGCCATGTGGAGAAGGAGCTCCGTTACAATCCGTTCGAATCCTTCTTCGGATGGCAGACGGAGTGGTTATTAAGAGCGGCGTTATTTAATTCGTTTGGTATTAGGGAAAATGATCATTATATTTTGGTTCTTAATACGAGACGCTGGATATGTTTCAGAACAGGATTCTTGTTTTATGTTTAGAATTAGTAAATCGAGCTGAGCTTATTTAATTGCATTTTTTTCTTTTTAATATTAAGATCTGTGTCTGCTATAATTTTATCTATGAATGCACTGAAATACTTATATTACTTTGTAATGATAATAAAAACATTTTTTTGTAAAATAAAAATAAAATGAAATTTCGAACACAATTTCGTTTTATTTTTGAAATTTCTTGTGGAACCAGAGTTTTAAAAATAAGAGTTGCAGTATTTTTTTTTTTTTTTAAAAAAAACTTTTTTTGTGGTTCTTGTGCAATCAATTGTATAAATTTTTTGTTTTTAAGTTTAGAATTCATTTTCAATGCAGTTCTTTAAATTCTTTCGAATGAACTGAAAATTTAATCGATCCCTTTACATCTGTTAAGAGAGTTTAACCTTTTAAATGCTTTTATTTTTAAAAATATCAAATATTTTGGACATGATTATGGGGTTATCTAGAATAGACATAACAGGCAAATAGTGTGCAATTGCAATCGACTCAATATTTTAATTCATAGAACTAAAAAAATAATATAAGTGAAATTCTCTGACCCTCATTTAGTTTAGCATTTGACCTAAATTTATAGTTAAATTCTCTTTATTATAAATATTTTTCTGGCTTTGAGCCTGTAACATTTTTGTATTCGATTCCGTTTATAAAAACCTCATTTTTAAAATTCACTCTTCTCTTTTTCTGTTTGACTCTTCATTTTTCTTCCATTTTGTTTCATTCCAATAAAAATTGGCATTGTGAATTTTTATCTTATTCAGTTAATTATTCCATTTAATTGTTAAATTTTATTTCATCAATGCGTTGCTTTGTTTTTATTTATTTTATATATCGTTCTACTGTGTTTTATTCGATTCGCAATAAGTATTGCCAGATTTTCATCTGTGACTGAACGTTATATTTAATTTTTGCAATAAGTAATTTTGTACTTGAATTTTATTTTCTGCAAAATCCTAGTGTAACATTTTATAATTTATTTGCTGCGTCATTAAAAATATCAGTGATTGTTGTTTTATGAAATGTTAAAATATAAATGCATAAAATATTAAAGAAATATAAACTTTTTTAAAAAAATATGAACTTTAAAAATGATTTAATTAACTGTAGGTTTCTTCCCCATTGGGTTTAAATTTATATATTTGACATTGTTTTATTTACTCGAAACCATTCTGTCCTTGTTGGTTAATTTCCTCTCTGGGATTTGCCTACTTTAGATAGGTACTGGAATCGGGGCCCCTAGGTGCCTCAGAGATCTTTTCCTTTCCCATGGGGATTATTATCTTTAGTAAATGCAAGTGACGGCCCATGTGATATTCTAGTCATCCCTCCCTTTTTTTCAATTCTCATTTTTCATTTCTTCCTTCATTTTTTTCTGTCTAGACCACAGCTACGAATATTTGCGCAGCGCAGTTAGATTTATTTCTTGTGCCGTACAACTCTTTCACTCTCATTCTCACTTGTAGGTCGATTTGCATTTCACTGAAAATTATTAAAATTTTAACCGTACGCTCTCTTAAAAATGTTTTATGCTTGCAGCTGGATTGTTTAATTTTTAAACTCACCTGTGCGAAGAACGGATACTTCCTCCCAAGTAATAATAGAAGTAAATGAATTAATTTTTATTTTTAGCAATCTAAAAGCGCCATAAAGTGTATGAAAATGTTCCGCTATTTTGGTGTTGAAACATTTGCAAACCTGAGTTTTGAATTTCTACTGCAAAGATTTTATCTTTTCTCCCGATGCCCCATAATCGTTATTCGGACAAATGGCCGTTAAAGGGTTAAACATTTACGTGGTTGCTTTGAAATCCATCAATTTTAATTGGATCTTGTTTCCGTTGTAAGTATTAGGGGTAACATAATGAAAAGAGCTGGCTTTTGATGCTTATGGGAAGCTTGCAGCTGCGCTCAGAAATAGTTTACATAGGCTTCAACTGTTACGTTCTGTGGAGTTTTCGTGGATTCATTAAAATGGTGAATGTTTATGTGTTTTGAATCTCTAGTAATTTTTCTCTATATTTCTTCGGTTTTACGTACTTCTGAACTAGTGATGAAATCGTTTAGTTAGGTTTTTATACAGAATTTGATTTTTAAGTCATATTTAAGATTTTAATCCTTTTACAGTGTTTTTACGTTTATTTCTTGATTTCTCTTAAGGCATCCGTACACCTTTAAAACGCCATTTTTGTCAAAATTTTCGATTTTCTTATTTTAATGTCAATTTAAAATGTAAACTTTTTCTTTCTAATAGTGTTTGAATTTTGCTTATACCTTATTTAGAACTTAAGTTACAGGGTTGTGAATTTTACTCTGTAGATAGTTTTTAATTGCATTTTTTGAACTACAAACAACGCCCCTGTGTACCACTAAGTATCGGACAGGGCTTACAGAAGTAAGTATAAAACAGTATATTACAGTAAACAAAAACAACAACAAAATGTGACTAAACAAAGTACAAACAAAAATTAAGAAGTATTATAAATATCTTCAATATATTTGATAAAATGAACAAAAGAACTTTTACTAGAAATTAAATTACGAAGATTTGGAGGCCAGTTAATGTTTAATTTTTTCAAAGTTAATTCAAGAATATTTCTCTGTGAGATAAATTTTGAACATAGAAATAGAATGTGCTCAATGTCCTCATCACTCCGGCACTGCAATTGCAAATTGTATTCGAACTTAAATGGAATCTTTTCAGACATTTTTAAAACTACCGTGACCTGTAAGAAATTGCGTAATCTTAAAGATAGTGAAGAAGTGACGGCAAGACATTCTTATATTGACGTCCATTATAATCTTTTTAAAGTACGATTGAGAAATATTAACTTTAAAATCAATTTCCTGCGTCGTGGCAGTCTTTGCCAGAAAGTCAGCCCTCTCGTTGCCACAAATACCAGAATGTCACGTACGAAAGAGAAACAAACAATAATGTTCTGATCAGTTTGTTTTTGATTTTTCTCAAAATGAGTTTTCTCGACATATTTACATAGGGCAACGTAGGTATCAGAAACAGTTATGAACCAAATTAATTTAAATTTTGCTAGTATCTTCCTTATATAGTGTTTAAGAACTCTTACTACTTTCAGGGTCGTAAAATTGATATGTTTTAGTAACAAAGGTGTAAATCATGTATTTTTATAACTTTTTTTTGATTTTTCATTGTTATTTGAATCGAACCCCAATAAAAATTGTAGTAATATGGTTTTCGTCATGAAAGTAGTACCAGCCCTAAAAAATGTTATGATGAATAAGATAAAATTTACAGAATAATGATATTTTTTGAGTTATCAGCGTTATTCTGATAATCAATTTATTTACTATTTTCACCATGTTTCCCACTCCAATTTTTTTTTTTGAAATAAAAGCAGATTATAAAATGTGTTTTTCACTGTTTTAGAGTATACTTAAGCGTTAAAAGTATTTTGATAGCAAATATCAATGTATTTCAAAAATTTTCTCCGATGGTGTACGGATACCTTAAATTTTAATTTTTTAATTTGACTAAAATAACCCGTGGAGTTATAAACAAATGTTTGGCGCGTGTTAGCGTAGCCAAATTTAGCTGTTGTGCCATTATCCCACTGTGAGTCACATGTGATGAAATCATATTGTTAAGACAAAAAACGGAGTTAATGCATTCTAAATTCCATTTTGTTTACCCGATTGTATCTAGCAAGTTATTTAAGCTAATTTTAATTTGTCACCTAAGTGTAACTTGTGCTTTTCTTAAAAAACATTTAAAACCTAAATCAAAATGTATAAAGTATATCTTCGCATATTTGAACTTGTTATTGGAGGTATCTTGCATCTAGCTTGTTGTTATTTTCCCTTTTAATTTTCAAAAAAATAAAATTCTATAGAATAGTAAAGCCTGTTGTTGTCGTCAAAAATAATATAATTCGGTTTAATTTCTTTCCTTTTCTTTTTAATGCAGAACTAAGAATTAATGATGAACAAGATATGAAATCGTTTTTGCGAAGTTGGCTTTTTTTTCCATTTTTGAATCAATTTTTAATTATTTAGGTTTGTTATATTCATGCAGTTATACTAAATGTATTTTCTAATATTATTTGTGATTTATAATTTTTTTTCTCCTTCTTTTCAGGTAAAGTGAAAAGAATATTTCTTTCTGGTTTGAATTGTGTTTTAGACCTGGTAAGAATTAATTCCTTTAAACAATTTGTATGTAAAATTTCATTTCATCCTGATGAAATGAAATTTGTTAAACTTACTTTTGTGATATACATTTGTGATGTTAATGTTTTCCAGGTTTGTTTAAATTCCACTTGAGTCAATCAGCAGTTGTAAATATAATTTTATGGGACTTCATTTTGGTAAAAATCGAAACTTTATTTTGTTCAATTTGGAAAGTTTATTAAAGTGACTTAATCTGTTAAAGCTACATTAATATCAAAAACACATTTAGAAACTTCAGTTTAAATCCACTTATAAATGTTAATTATAAGTTCATTAATTATTTTAAATCAAATCCTAATTTAATTCTAATAATATCACTAGGCGGTGCCAGTGAGGTAGAAAATTAATACTTTATATCTTATTGCGTTCGAGCAAAAACATAGCACGAATTCCGGAAGTTCTGTCATAGATCGTATTTGGCTGTATTTGAATTAATTAAAATTTTTAAAAGTAGAGGATGATCACTTAGTAATATTATGTATCAAAATATTTGTACAAAATTCCAATTCCTTTTAAATCACATTTGATGGCCATTGTGAGCGCGTGTGTTTGTAAAACTTCAAAGCTCCCATGTACTGGCCATTTTGATTTTGAGAACATAATGTTTAATCCAGTAGAATTTCTGCTGCAATCCTCAAATTTATACTATTTTTTATATCTATTTGAATGCAAGTAAATACGTCCTAAAGAGCAAAATATAACAAAGGTTTCTGTGGAATTAAATATTTCTCCCCGATCTTTGAAAGCATTTAAGAATATTTTTAGAGACCGGAAATCACACTGAAATTAACCATTAAAATAGGGTAAAAATATTTTTAAAAATCGGAGGAAAAGCGTTAATTTCTCAGAAACCTTCATTATGTTTTGCTCTCTCGGATTCACTTTTTGTATTCAAATAGGTAAAATACTTAAGAAATTCCATAGGATTAAGTTTATGTTCACGAAATCAAAGTGGTCGGTAGACGGGGAGCTTTAAGAAAACACCCTGTTTCGTACAAAGGCAGAGTTAATCCAAAACTCATTAATAGAAGAAAGTGAGGAGGGGGAAATACTATTTGTGTGTTTGGTAGACGTTTTAGAAATCTTGGATTACTTAAAACAGGTTTTGCTGTTAGATTTATTTCAAAAAAATGTTTAACGGCTGCTGCATTTGAGAAAGTTCTTCATAATTTTCTCAGTTACCTTTAGGCGCGAACATTCCTAAAGATTCCTGCTTAAAAAAACAAGGCATGTATTCAAGAGGAGCACATGGTAGTTCCTCTTAGCATTAGATGACACTTAACTTGTTTATTTCGAAATTTCTAATAATCATCTCAACATCTAAGCCCCATTTGAAACCATTCAGAATGTCTTACGCGGCCTTAAATCCGTTAGACCACTCTCGTGAAAATGTATATTAATTCGAAACCCAATTAGTTTGGAAAGAAAGAAAAGGCGTTGTAAAACTGAGCTGTTAGAAATTGAAGGAAATGACGACACATTTATTTAAACATCAATGAATAACGAAGAAAATTTTCAAAGCAATAACATTTCGGTGTGACAGCTTACATTTCTACTTATCTCATCCTCATATTTACATACACTCTTTACGTATTCATGTTCTTATACCAACTTAAGAAACTTCCTTTTTATATAGCTTCCCTGAGGCATTAATTTGATTAACTGCTTTACGTCAGATTTGACGTTATGATGATGGACCTACAGGAATTTGCATTACCGTCTTTAAACAGAAATCTTTCATTTAATTCGACAGATAATTTAAGTATTTGTTGTTTACACTGAGATGCATAAAAAAAACACGAGGGATACATTCTCGAGATCCCATCACAATTTGTTGGAGCATTAGATGACGCAGATACTCCGAAACAATCATGTGCTCTCGAGATTTCTTACTATTTGTCCTGACAGCACCCATCTCCCAATCTCTTTTCGGATTTTCCACCCAACCGCTTCGCAATCGAGGCCTCATCTTGGTGCCATCGCATGCCATTCCCTTCAGCCCCTTTTATCCATTAACGGCGTCCATTCCGCCGTGTGCCTCATCTGTTACATGCTCTTGTCGCGGAGGCTCAAAATGCTTGTCATTTTGCGAATCCCATTCCGGAAGTTTTAGACGAAAATTAGCCCCCGCTTGTTTGAAGGCTGCTCGTTTAAACTCTTCTGTCTTGTCTGTTCGGATAATGAAACGTCCTTTGACAATGCTCCGATCGTGTAATATGCTGAGATAGTTGCTAAATGGTGTTGACCTTAACTCGTTAGTAGGCTTAGGGGGAGAATTCTGAGCCGTGTTTGCTATGTAAATGTAAAAAGGCTGTTAGGGTTTGGGAAACGTGGAATGCCTGTTATTCTGATGATCGACAAAATGATTCTCGAGTTATTTGAGGTCTCTTAAATGAAATAAACGGAATATTCATCGAATGTAAAAGTTTTTACATTTTGATTAGAATTCATTCCATCTAGGTTTTATAGAACTGTTTTTCCTTCCCCAACAGCTTATTTCTTCAGCCTTTATATTTTATGTTTGTATTTTGTTGAATATATACTTTATATTGTTGAAATATACTTTTACCTATCCTTTTTTGTGTCTTATTAATTAATCTTTTTCTTAACAATTACAAGTTTTTCAATCTTACAGGTCATTTTCTTATCATGATTTTTATTTTTTCAGTATTTACGTTATTTTATTTCTTCAATATTAAAAAAAAAGTTTGCATTGGAATAAGTGAAACATTTATAAGTTTAATTAGAATAAACTTGTTAAATGAATAGCATAAAATGATTAAAAATTTTTTAAAAAAACTTCATACGTAATAGTGGAAGTAATGAATGTCAAACTGTTTCTGTATTATTATGAATCTATCTGTTTACTATTCGACAATTAAGCTGCAAATCCTAAGTTTATTTTAAGTTTGTTTTTCATAGTTATTCAGTTGTGTTAATTAATTCAAAAGCAAATTTGATTTTTTGAAGGATGAAACATTTGATAAATATTTTAATAATAAAGAATACAAATGTAAACGAATCCCTAAATTTAAGAACCAGTGAATTTTCCTAATCCATCATTTTTTTAATTTTTTTTTTGTTTAAATTTAAACATACTTTAAAAATATGACTAATAGCAATTTTTCTGTGTTTATCTGTATTTATATTCTACATCTTTTACCTTTTTTGTGATAGTGCCTTTAAAACTTTGCATAAATTTTTATTATGTGGTGATCAAGTTGTTCGCTCTTTATAGTAAAATAATTAATTTTAAAGGCTTTCATTTATTGATTTCTTAATTTATTTTATCCTCTTTTCTGTTTTGGAAAATGCAAGTTCTTTAGCCTAACTTTTGAATTTCTACTCACTAGATCATCCAATAAGAGAGAGAAAATGGATTATTTTATACAGTTAGATGGGGAAAAATTATTGATACTCTATTCCATGACCAAATTTCTACGATTTCTAGTTTGATCATAATAATCTGTAATTTTGATTTGTGCATCGATATTTAATTCAAGTCATCGATATTTAATCTCTGATTAGGAAGTCTGAGACGTGTAGTGTGTAGTAGGGAACGTTCGTAGTTTTTGCTAATTTTTATTAATATATAATTAAGTTATCGCATTGTCATCCAAAAACAATCTTGTTTTGAAAATTTCAGCTCAACTTAGCGCTTTAAAATGTTAGAAAAAAGCTTTTAAAGTTTTGAACCAAACATAGTTACAATGTGAGTAGAAGAAAACCTATTAATAAAAATACTTCATACTAAAAATACTTCCAGACTTTCTATCGATGTAACAAAATCACGTCTGAAGTGTTTTTGCGATTGAGGTTAATTGAATATGGTATCTAAGATGCCGAACTGTATTTGATAAAAGAATATTGGAAGACAAACTGGTATGGCGCTGTTAACCTTAATTCATTTGGTGAAGTACGAACGTCTTGTGATTTTTTTTCTCTCTCTGTCCTGAATGACTTACATGGATTCTCATGTCGTGGTTGTTATTCATTTTGCTACTTGGAAGTTCTCTAGAAAATGCAAACTGTTCATTCTTCTGTCGAGATTTCTTGTTATGTAACTAAGCTAGCAAAATGTAATAGTTCTTTTGTAAAAGATGTTATGTATCGTTTTATTCGCTTTTAAAATTTCAGTTTGTTTTAGAATCGCGTTTATAATCCATCTAAATTATTATTGTTTTTAATTTCTGTAGATTCGCATACTTTAAGTCTTAAACTTATCTTTCTGGGCCAATGGCTTTTAAACTTTTTAGTCTTTTGAAAATACTTTCATACTTAAAAAATCAAATGACTCCCCACTCTTCCGATCATAAGCATGCTTAAAAATGTTTTTTTTTTCTAATTTAATATAAAAATTAATAAATAATTAAATTTAAATTCTAGAATATATTCTTCTAGAAAGCTTCTTTTGTCATATCAACAGGAAATATTCCTAATTTGTATTATCAACAAGTATACTGTTGTGTCGAATTTACATTTGATTGTAAAAATTAATTTAATCATTCCTTGAAGCAATTTATTCGCCTGCTTGCGTTTCCGGTTATGTTTTGATTCCGAAATATGCTAAAATTTAAATGCGACATTGCGGTATTAATGCGTTTAGTGGTATTTTTTCGATACATAAATATGATTTACTGCTCAACTTGAATTAGTGTTGAGATTTTATGATTGAGTTGCGCACAAAATGTAATATATTAGTCGAAATCGTATGTTATCTTTTATTTATTGTTTTTAAATTAACGTATCTAAAATTAAATTTTCGCGATCTCAACATTTTGCATAGCAACACAATTCGGGGTCGAAACAGTTTAAGAAGTGCTGATTTAGGGCCCTTGTCGAAAATTGTTTTCTTGTTATTAATTTTAATATAATTTTTTATTAATACTATTATATAATTTCAACTTTTACCTATAGATATTGGTTCTGTTCTTTCATTACTGAATTGTATGGATTGTCTAATTTTGCATACTTAAATTGTTTCTAAGAAACCGGGATCGATTTCTGATTGTGTCAAGGACCGTCTCTTCATGAGATTGAGTTTTAAAACCGTGCATGGTTTTTTATGGAAGTTTATTAAGTGAAATATTTCATCAGTCTTTTCGATTTAACTCAAAATAACGATAATATAAACCAAAATAAAGTGGCCAGCCTCGTTATATGTGTGAGGAGATATCAATTAAAATAAGTCAAAGCATAGGGCTAGCTCTAATTTTTTTTCCCTTCCAAAATTAGTGATCCATTTGTATAAATTTTCACCGAATATTTTAAAGTATAATTCTAATTATAATTTAATGCTGTCATTAATTAATGCTATCTATTATTTCATGCATTCATGTTTTAAATGCTCTTTTTTCCCCGATACTCATTTATATTTCCGCTAAATGTAGCGTGGAAAGCGGAAAATGCGATTCTTGTGTCTCGGAAAAAACTGTTTTACTTATCGTAAAATGACCTCTACTTTAGATATTGTTCCTGTGAAGGACAAATATAATTAAATTATGGCGTCAGACATCTTTCAGAAAAGGAGGAAATTCGATTGATATGTGCGTCTTGGTTACTTCCTGATGATAGCACTAAACAAATTTAAGTGCTTCATGCAACAGAATGACACATAAATGGAATATCAAAGTTTTTAATCTGAGAATACGATTCTTTTATAAATACATGTCTTCAAAATATACAAATGAATTTAATTTTGTTTGCTATCGTTGTTATGGAACACATTTTTTTTCGGTTAATTTTACAGAGCCGATGCAGATCTAGTTTATCTTCCCCCCCTTTCTTTTTTAATTTAAAAACAATGCATATTTTGTAAACTTCATTGGTGTATGTTTTTTCGAATCCTTACCTTTTGTGTGAGATGTCTTTACCGAGAGTAATATCTTAGTTTACTTTTTTACGCAGTATTTGCTTATTCAATATGGTCATGGTGCTATTAATTTAATTCATTTCTCATTTTTAATAGACGGTATATCTCTTTAAGTAATTTAATTTGTAGAGCTTGTTAATTATGCTAAATTAAAAGTAATATAAATGTTTTTCTTAGGAAAGTTTTCTTTGACGATTGTCTCATACTTTTAAGTAGATTAGCTATAACATTGAAGAAAATTAAGCGTTTTAATTGAAATGTTTCTCTCTCTACGCAATTTTTAAAAGTTCTTAACTGCTTATTTAATTTAATCACTTTGTTTTTCCATTTATAAATTGAGGTTTCAAGATTTAATCATCAAATCTTGGTACGTTAATGCGTTCAATTAATTGAAGAAAAAAGTAATCTTATTTTTATAATTTTCGAAATCGCATATAAAAAATTTGTATTGTACAAACGTTTTTTGCACAGTTAAAAAAAAAATTTTTTTTGGATGTATGAATGTTATTAAATACTAAATTTTGAAACTCATTAATATTTTAATAACTTAATAATTTTTTGGTTTTTTTACGTGTTCGTTCATTAATCAACTTAATTTTTCATTAAAAAAAAAGACAATGAATACAATCGAATTGTTTTGAAAATATTATCATGCAAAAAAAAAAGGAGGGGTGTATAATTCATTTATATAACAGTTGAAATGTTAAACTGTTTAATGTTTGAGGGCAAAAACATGTTATTTCAGAGAAACAAAAGATACACACATTTTTTTACTATGGTTGTTATTTTTCTGTGTAATTTCACAACGTTATTTTGGACATCATCACAAGCACACTATTCAAATGTGTTAGAGAAAAGGGTTCGCGTTCTTCATCTTTATGGCTTAGGAGGTACTCGGACATAAAAGCTTGCCTTAAACTCGACCTCAGACAACTTATATTTTTGGGTAGTCAAATTTACTTATAAATGTTTGTGGCATTTTAAATTACAATTTCGTAATAGAACCGTAAGTTGTTCATGAGGAGGACATTGTAGTTGCAGAATATCAGATTGGTAATTGCTGAGACTGGATATAAAATCGTGTCTAATTTTATCATAAATGGTGGAAACAAAGTGGAAACATATATAGTAAAATATACACTAGCACAGTATTTTCCTTGAATCATCTGTTTGATTGTGATTTTAAAATACGATTATCACCAACCTTTGTATAATTGAAGAGCCGTGGTAATTTTGTTTAAAAAAAAAAGCCACAAACGAAGCTTAATAATGATATACCTTTGTTGATCATTATCACAAACTTTTTGGGTGCTTATGAGTTCCTATTTATATCCTTTTTTTAAACGTGAAAGAAAAATGCAATCTTTTTTTTTCTCTCTTTCCTGAGTGGGTAATTTAATCTTGTACTCGACAGATTTAAAAAAAAAAAAGTGTTACACCTTTAGGACCTTAGACATTCAGGCTTGTGTTCTCACTTAAAGTAATTTACTAATTACGTATTCTTGATGGTTCCAATTACAAGGAAAGTTCTCGCTTTAGAGTGCTTTTTTCTTCTTTTTTAGTTGCTCGTGACATGCTTCCTTGTTTTATTCAAAAGTAAGGAAGTCTGTCATCACCTATTGAGACTGTTTAAATTTTTTTTTCTTCTCTCAATTGTCTTTTACACAGTGAGCTTGCGAAAGATAATTTATCGACTTAAATAGAAGCTTTTATTTTGTTTTAAGGTTTAGTGAAAGAGAAATAAGGAAAATAGTTAAGATAAGGGAAAGTTTTAAGTGTCCTGACATTTGTTATCTGTTCCGTGATGAGAATTTAAATTTCAGCATTACTTACTATATTATTATTTGTCATTTCAGTCTTTTTGTATCTTGCTAATATTTTTTGCTAGATTAAAGTATCAAACATATTAAGATTTTATCATTGTGTACTAATTGACGTATGTTATGAAAATGCACTCGATTATAATGTACACTATTAATTCTAAGCAGATTTTACTTGATAGCCGCTGTTTAGGGTTTATGGATGTCTTTCTATATCTGCTTGAACTATACGATCTGCTAACACGGAATATTTTTTTTCAGATAAATGTTCTAAATATTAATATTAAGTCATGCCATACCACTACTTTCAATACTGTGTCTATAAAATTTTGAAAATTAAGCGCACGATTTTTATTTTTACATAACTAAATTAAGAATCCATATTTCCTAAGAAATGAAAAATAGAAGGATTAAATACTGGATATATTACGTACAGGTGGAAGAACGTGCAACACATGGGCTATTTACGATTTATTTCCCTTCAACCAGCATCTAGGGTTTCTATTTGATTTTATATTTAAATACCCAGCTTCTTCCCAATGAAATGAAACGTGGAGTGTTAGTGTGATGTGCGCGGAAGTATTTTGACGTGTATGGCATATTTGATGAGATTAGGATTCAACACTGTCGGAGCATTTGGAAGGAGGTATTGGTATTTTATTCTAGTAAGAGGATTCTTTGATAGATTATACAACTTGTTAAAACTTGCGGAGAAAGAAGTTGAAAACTGTTGGAGAGCACTCCGCTCTTATTTAAAGATTAAAATTTACATATAATTCAGACAGATTGAGTATTTTAATTACTTGGTCTGTGCGAGAACTTTAAAATGAAATTTAGCTCTTATAATTAGAATAACATTAAGAAATCAGATATTAGACGGATAACAGGAGGCCATTACAATCGTTTAATCAAGTGAAAATACAGTGAAGCCTCGTTACGCCTAATTAATTGGAACCAGAGCCAGTTCGGGTATATCGAAAATTCGAGTGAACCGAAGAATGGGTGACCGCGGTAGCCTAGTGGTCATGGTTTCGGATTCGTGGCCGGCAATTATCGTTCAGTCTCGGGTTCGAGTCTTGGCCACTAAAAGCCCGCCGGGGCTGATGCACGTTAAATCTGTCGGGGCTTAAAGTTCTCCACGGCGTGGTGTGAGAGTTATGAGAGGGGTGCCAGTTCAGGTGTCGTCCTTGTCACTTGACCGAAGTTCAAAATTTCGAGGTCTGTCGCGAATAGCCCATGTGTTGCTTCTAGTACGACGTTATTAAAAATTATACCAAAACTATTCTAAACAAAGAACTGGATAATGGAGGGGGAAAAAAGTAAAACATACATACAGGAAATCATCTTATATTGAACAAATCGAAAAATGAATTGCGTTTACGGAAGACAAAGATGTGTACTCTGTGAACAATCGAAAGTTTTTTTTTTTTTGTCCCTTTCTGTTTTGACATTGTAGCATTGTGTGCTATTTTTCACTGTTGACAAGAAGTGTAACTAAGTTTTTGTTAGACTTTTCACAGAATGTTTTTCAAATCCCCCCCCCCCCTTTCCACTTTCTTTTCATACATTCATTGATGCTAGAAGATTTCTATAAAAGAAATTAGCGTGCTTAATAACCCCGAGAATGTGGATTTAAGTCTCAATTCAGTAGCAAAAATCAATATACAAATTTTGCAGTGAATGCAAACGTGATTTTTTATACCAAATTATTTAGTTTTAAACAGGAATATTTTACAGAATATGGTCGAACCTCGCCGTAGTTAACCCGGGATATAGCGAACATTTTTACTGATCCAAAATGAACTATTTTAGCAATGTTAATTTAAACGCATATAATAAGCTCCTGAGTAAAGGAAAGTGAAAAATTATTTCACTTTCATTTTGAAATTATTATTACTATATATATATAGTAATAGTAATTTCAAAATGCCATATTTTCATAAGGAAGTGACCACGGATTATAAGTAATGCATGAAGGAAAAATATGGAAATGTTTTTTTTGTGTGTGTTTGTGTGCAAGTTTTCGATATAATTTCCTTTAGTTACGTGTATAATGTAAATTCCTGCCAAACACATTATAAAGTGTCAGTGGTAATTGATTGTACAGCAGCAGAAATCCGTTAATTTATAGGCAACGATGGCGCTACACTTTCTTTTACAAAGCCCCAATAGAAGTCATTACATGGGATCATATCAGATATCCACAATATTGGATATGTTAGACTTTTTATAGGGTCTGGTAACGGTGCTCTTTAACGGTGTTTGACTGTAAAACATTGATTTAATATTTGATGCTTTCACACTTTTCAATTTTTTAGGTGGGTATGGGCATCATGACCTCGAGGCATCTTAGTGATCTGTTTCTTTTCCATGGGGGTTTCCATTTTGCTGTTTTTGGTAAATGGGGGTGACGCGCCCCCGGAATATCCTAGCGATCCTTCTCTATTTTCGACCTTCCTTCTTATCAACCAATTTATTTTTATCTTTTTCCAATTTTTTCACTCGTCCAGACCACAGTTACATCTTGTTTAGCGCAGTATAGCCGCATCTGGCTCTTGCGCCAATAAACTCCACTTTCACTCACAGTTTTCAAAATAACATTTATAAATTTTAAATAAAACATTTATTAAGACAAATATTCAGCATTTTGAGTTTTTATAGGTTAGAGATATGATTTTAAGAAATAGTGTTTGATTTATCTCTTTCGAAAGCGTAGATTAAACAAAAGTTTGTTATAAAAAATGCTACATATGTTAGAAAATGGAAAAATAATTTATATGAATAAATGAACCATAAGAAAGCGTCATGAATATTTATTTATACATGTTTTTTTTTATTCCTCTAATATTACTAATATCGTTTGACATTTCTAAGGGTAAGATAAATTTGAATAATTATTTTCGAATTTGCATGATGTGTGTGTAGATTTTATCTCATTAATACGAAAACATAAATATGCGATTTCGACTATAACAGTTTTTGTAAAATAAATTTTTTTTATTTTTAATTTCTTTCATATAATTTCCCCAAAGTTCATGGATAAAAGTTATTCAAATTACTTTTTATATTAAAGCGAAAGATAATGAATTTATGCAATGGGTAAGAGAAAAGTCATTCAAATATTTTTTTTTTTTAAATTTTGATGTTAAACTCTTTCTGATACATTTTCTTTTAATTGTGCACACTCATCAATTAAAAAATTATCACTGGCTTTGAAATTTTTTACCTTATACTTTTAATGAATTTTAAATTTTATATAAGCAGTTAATTAAATATATAGCTTGTTCTATTATAAATACTTGAAAAAAGAATTAATAAAATTCAGTAACAGTATATGAACTCGTAAATATAATTAAATTAATGAAGTATTGATATAATTTTTTTCGGTACAGAAATGTTTTCCATGCTTTTTTTTTTTTGGGGGGGGGGGGACAGGCACGGATGGGTTTTTTTTTTATGAAGTTTATATGCATGTTTTTTTAGAAACATTTTTATTCGTATTCTCTCAGCTTCCCATTTATTTTCATCGTCTTATAACACTTCAGTCGCGATGAAATATTTGATCTTTTGCAAAATAACGTTACACTTCGCAGCGATATATATTTACCACTCTCTCGAGCTTTATACTGTAGCGATCCCTTTTTGTTGCAATATGAAGATAAACATCTTTTTGTCGTTCCATTTGAAAGCATCCGCGTATTTCTAATGAGAAAAAAGCATTCATGGCAGATGGAAACAATCCTTTGATATACGGTATTCATTTGTCAAAAAAAAAAAAAAAAGTTTTTTTTTTTTTTTATCTTTTCCGTGAGAGGGAGAAAATTTGCGATGTAGTCAATAAAAATCGTGCAAATGCGAGAGAAAAAAAAAATCAATTATTATTGCATTTGTGACACCTAGTTTTTCTTTTGACAGCTCCTCTTGTAAAAATACACTTTTTTTCTCCCTTTTTCTCATCAATTTGCGTCGTCTTTTGTCGTTTTTAAGAATAAATATGTATTAATTTTTTTTGTTGTTGTTGAGAATAATGGACTGACACTTTTGTATCAAATTTTTTCGAATTTTTTTCCTGTTCACTGATCGAATGTGTAAAGAAGCAAGCATTGTTAAATGCTTTGAGCATCCATTTATTACTTGAAAATCTTCGCAATTGGCGAGAAATAGTGTTTATTTTGTTTAGTCTGCTATGCTGTGTGTTAATTTGGTTCATTTGCGTCCGAGGTAGTGAAATCTCCAACTATAGCTTAAATATCATTCACTGCGACATCACGTACTTGGCATAAGAAATTAAGATTATATGGATTTGTCCTGTGGAAGGAAATTTATACTCAGTGTGTACTTGTTGGTTCGCAGCATTTTTAGATATGTTCATATTCCAATTTTGTGAAACATCTTGATTTATTTACTTCAATCTAGTGTTATTCATGCCCTTAGGGGGTATACCTTCTTCAAGTAAGTACGGGTATCGCTCATCCGGGGCACTGTAAAACATCTCGTGTTTTTTTGATTTTATATTTAAGTACTCAACTTCTTCCCAATCAAATGAAACGTGATTCAAATTAAGTAAATTTCAGAAGTGGAGTGAATGGACGTAATCGAATCGAATGAAAGCGAGAAAGAATTGAATTGAAAGGAATTAAGGTTATGTTATTAAGAGTGTCGGTGTGATGTGCGCAGAAGTATTTTGGCGTGTATGGTAGATCTGGTGAGATAAGGACTCGATGCTGTCGGAGCAATTGCTGGAGATTTTCGCAATATTATCCCGGAAAGCATATTCTTCGATATATTATAGAATTTGAGTAAAGAACTGAACTGAGGAGAGCATCTCTCTTATTTGAGAAGTAAATAAAGCTATTTGGATATAACTGATTATTCTAATTTATTGGTCTATGCTGGAACTTAAGTTGAAATTTAGATTATCACATTCGCCATCAGAACTTATAATATTCATTCTTCAGTGTACTCGTATAAATATGCATTTCAAATTTAGTTTGTATCCAAATTACCTTCGTAATTTTGAGCCTCATTGTAACGGGATTTCTTTGGTATTGGATGAAATCTTAATTAAAATTGATTTTAATGAAAATTATTGAAAGGAAGCAACATCAGTTATGGATAAACGAATCGATTTGTTCTGATCCCTTTTTATATGAGTTAGTTTATATCATTCCGTACTTGTAGTTAAATGATCATATGTTATATATGTATAGAAGAACAAACTTCATAAAATCTCTGGTCTGTTAGCTTTGAAGTAAATGTATTAGCAGAGTTATCATTCCTTCGCAAAACTTTTGATAATTTACAGATTAGTTAAAAAATGACTGGGCATTAAATTCCAAATTTTTACTTACCGGAATTTAATCTATCTTATTGAGTGATTAATTCATTAAATTTGACAAAAACTGGTACAGCTTATAAATTTTTAGTTGGAATTTTTTTTTTAATCATGTGATATCTTGCCGAGTTTTATACTTTAAAAATAATAGTTATGATAAATTGAATATTATTCGCTAAAGAAGTTAAGTAATCAATAAGCTGCCTTACTCTTTTCATTAAACTTTTACCGTGTATTTCATTGAAAGTAAATTTATTACATTTTCGAGGATGGTGCAAAATATATATTTTTGACGATATGTGAAGTTGCCGGAGGAAGTTGGTGTTACCATTGCGTGCTGCCATCTTTTGAAGGGTGAAAAAATAAATGCCACAATAATTCATTGGTTAATTTTGATTGCTGCTGCTTCGAGTTGTCATATTTTTGCTTCATGTCAATGAAAGACTTAGATTCATCATTTCACTTACAACCGGGAAGCAATAAAAACATAAACCGGTTTGCTTACGGTGAATCTGCTTCAAGAAGGCTGAAATGGCCTCATCGGCTTGAAAATTTATGGCGGTGATTTGTTTGAGATGTTTCTTACTCATTGGAATTCTTACAGAAAGGATAAACGATCAATGGACGCTTTGGTGAGCTCTCATTTTCCATTAATAAAATTCAATTTTTCATTCCTCACGTGGGCTTTTTCGAACAGCCCTCCTATTTGGATTTTAACTTGTAAACAAATGTATTCTAACTGGAGACTTTTAAAGAAAGAAATGACCACTCTTTCGAACTGCCGCAGAAGTTATAAATAACTCGCCATCGCTTTTGAAATAAAATAAATGTTAGAATAGTGCTATGCAAATTCCCATTCTATTTGTCTCCGAGGCGAGGGAATCACTGGGATTTAAAGTTCAAAAGTCCATCTAGTGGAAAAATATTCAAACATTTTGAACTGCCAAATTTAAAATGATAGCATACTTGTGTAACAGTGGGGAAATATATATATGTGCGCCTGAAGCGTGATGTATTAATATTGAAATATAAATTTTTTTATTGTCATATGTGTTAAATTTAATACATGTTATATATGTGTTCTTTTTTTTAATGTTTATTGCTAGTTTCCCTCAGTATTTTGGCGGTGCTTTAATGATGTTTTCGCTAGACATATAAACCTAGGAGATAGTTGTAGACGTTACCGCTATGCAGTGCTTCTTCTCTATTGAATTTCTTTATGAAACCATTATCTTCATGATGAATACAATGTACAAAAGATGTCTGTTATAGTAAAAGTTGTGCATGGGCTTGCATTATATAGGTAATTACCTTCGTTCGTATTAGTTAGCTGTATTGTATATGAAAGACAGTATTCCACTTTCGCATGAGCTTTGTTATTAGAGGAATGCCATCCCCTAGAATTTCATGACGACGCAATTTTACTTTACGATCTGACCAGTCTTTCAAAATGTTCCATAACTTCGAAATTTTTTTTCTTTCTTTAACAGACGGGAAAACTCCAGGGATGGATTTTCGTAATTTTAGTGGTATTCTACTTTACTCGGATATAGGTTGATATATTGACCAAAAGATAGAATAATTTCATATTCACTATAACGTTTTTTGTCTTAAGAGAAAGACGTATGAAATACTTGATTAAATTTGCAGTTTGTGTTACAAATTTTTGCAAAGCAGTGTATAAATTTGATAGTTGTGAAGCCGAGTGATGATATTTGCGAGCTATATGCATCAAATAAACATTTTTCTGAAAACAATGTATACTGCTGCACGTTAAATAGAAGTGAGCATCTTCATATATTACACCTCCTCCTCAGAGGCTGGTTTTTTTTCTGTCGGTAAGTCGAGAATTATGACCCCAAGATTAACCTAGTAATTTTCTTTGCCATTTGTTCATTGTTTTCGGTAAAAGCAGGTGACGCGCACCCGGGATACTCTGTCTCTTCCTCCATTTTCAGCCATCCTTGACAACCTATTTTAATTTTTTGTTTCTCTCTTTTGTCTAGATTACATTTTAAACAAATGTTTGGTGCAGCTTAGCCAGATTTGCTTGTTACGCCATCGGCCATGACCGCCTCTCGCTGTGTGACTAATCTCAAAATAAAGTAACATCCCATCTCAAATTTTACAAAGTGGCGGTGGTAGCCTAGTGGTCATGTTCGCGGATTCGCGACCTGTTGTTTTCGTCCAGTCGTAGGTTTGAGTCTTGATGTCACAAAAGACCCGTCGTGTAGCTGGGGCTAATGCACGTTAAATCTGTCGGTGTCCAAATCCTCCCGCGTGGAAGTTTACAGAGGGAGGTGCCAGCTCGAGTGTTTACTCGTTACTTGACTGAGGCTCAAAATTATGAGGTGCGTCGCCATTAGCCCTCGTGTTTTTTCTCAGTGCAATATTAATAACAATCAGAATCGCATCTCATCACAAATTTAACAAGGTAAATTTTTTATTACGAAATTATAAGATCAGTGAATAATATGTCTTGTTAATTTAGAATAATTTTAACTGAATTCAACCAACCAACTTAAATGCTTTATATTAAATTTTAACTTTTAACCTTAACTTTTTTTTTCATTTTTTTTTAAAGTATGGGGTAGGAAGGAAATAAAGAAAATTGTGAGAAATTTTTTTTTTTTTAAAAAAATATCAACTGAAAATGTTATCGAATAAAATTTATTTCCTTGTGTTGAAGATAAAATGCGTTTAATTTCTTGTTTGTACTAAAGCTCAACTTTTACAACGCCTCACAATTTTAATAATCATAATTTTTTTTAAAAAAAAAAAAAAAATTTAAAACATTTAATGATTATTCAGTTAACGTAGCTAATTAATTCAGAACGTAGATGAGACGAAGATTTATGCAGCATTTGAATTTGAAGTTTATTAGTTATTTTATGCTCCGCATATGTTCAGTAAATGAGCCTGCGGACTGTTATCTCAAAATTCTCTGAAAGTTTAAAAATTTATTTGTTCTAAGAGTATTGTTTTTCGTTTCAAATTTGAATACGTAATGAACATCTCTGGAAGTTTGTGCATCAAAGATTATTTGCATAAGAATAAAAGTTTTAAAAGTTTCCGATTTTAGTTATTTTTTTTCTCCCCAAGTGCATTATGCTAATGCGAATTCGGATCTTTCAAGACACACTGTTTTGTCTAACGATGCACTTAAGAAATCGGGGGTGAAAAAAGTTCGATGAAAGTTGAATTGATCTTGTATTGGTTTATTTAATCCAGTGACGGTGGAAGACATTATTTTTAAGATTGTCCGCCTACTAATTTCAATGCATTTATACTTGCGTATTGTTTGAATGTTAAGTAATAGTTAGAGATTTGTTTTATTAGTTTATTAATTACATATAAGTATTTTATTCAGATAAAGACATTACAGGGATTAAGATTTATGTAACTCTCTTAAAGTAATTGAGGCGCCTTTGACAAGGAAAAATGAGCTTATTTTATGCCAATTTTAAATAATTCTGACTTTTTGAAATTAAAAGCGCTAGAAATATTTTTTTCTTCCTTCATTGAGATATCTGTATATTTGTGTGTGTTTATGAGGAAAGAAAAACTGTAAATAGATTTTTTTTTAAAAAAAAAAATAAAGGTATTTAATGTATGAACAATTAATAGTCATTAGTTTTACGCTGAGGTTGGCTTTTAAATTGCTTTACTTAACAAAACAGTAATATACGAGTATTCACCTTTTTTATTTGACAAATATATATCCCATGTGGATTCAGTGCCAGAAATTCCACACAACCAATTAACCAACCTAATAATTACATTTGTATGACACGGACTTCTCTTTAGGTATATCTTAAAAATAATTTAACTTTTAACGAGCGTTTAGAATGTGAGAAAAAAGCTTTTAAAGTTTTGACCTAGACATAGAGAAGAAACCCATTAAAATTGTTGACGAGATAGTTGCTTAAGTATATTTGTTTTGGATTATTGGAAGGTTATTTTTAGAATTTTTGATAGGTTACGTTTTTAAAGTATTTTGGTTTGGTTTTGTGTTATTCTTATTTTAAGAATAATCTATTGGATTACATAAAGATTTTTTGATTATTTATTTTGTAAGGATTTTATGCGATTCTTAGACTTATTTCAGTGATTATGTTCTGTTAAAGGAATTTTAATCTTTGTTTTCTGTGAGAACCATTTTGAGATTTTGAAATCTACGAGAGTTAGTATTTTTTATGTGTATAAATATTAATAATTTTAAGTGATTAAAAATTTAATACCCTGAAATGTAGGATAATGTTTTGAAGGATATGAATTTGGTATTTTGGAATATGAATTTGATATTTTGAAGTGTATGAATTTGATATACTGAAGTATGTAGCAGTTAATATTTCGAAGTGTTTTGAGTAAGGTTTTTATGAGTAATTTAGTAAGGTCAACCTGCAATGTGTATGTGTGTTACAGATCAAGTTACTATTCAGTATTTATGATACATGAAGTATTCTTATTGAGTGTAACGATATTTTTTGTTAATTGTAAATTTGTGCATTCGAGGATAATTAAAATATCAGGAGAGGCTGAATGTTATCTCCAATGTTTAACACCTTACTGAAGAGGGTGTCTTGTAAGGGGCGAGTGTAAAATGTTATTCGTACATCTTCCTCTGTGTCGGTGTGTAAGCGAACGAGTTGACACTCGATAGTAAGGATTGCGAAGTGATTTGAGGCGCTAAAGTAAACTGCTCTGATCACTAAGGTAACGCGAAAGGATTTAAAAGAATAAAAGGAACTGTTGTTAGTTAAAAAGTTGTAAGTTTGTTCTTGTCTGAGGATTAAAGACAAAAGTAATATGAAAGTTCTGGATAAATCAAATGATAGTTAAATTAAAGAGTAATTAACAATCAAAGGTTTCTTTAGCAAATTTGTTTATTATTAAGAAGACTAAAGAATAGTGTTTTCTACAATAGTATTTGAGAAATATTTTAGTATGTTTTAAAATAAGTTTGGCCTAAAAGCCTTTAAATATATCAAAAGAAGAAAAACATTAAGCATAATTTGGAGGAGCTTCATTTGATCTTCATCTAAAAGTTACAAAGTCCAACACAAAGATTCATTCGAACAATTTGTAAAGCAAATGGGAATCCAAAACACACTCCCGTTATTCTTCTGAGACCCCACTTAAAATTATTTCCCGCTCTAGTCCTACAATTAAGCACCTACAGCCTTTTAATCACCTTAAAAGCAGACGATTTTTCATTGTTAATCCCCCTTTCCACCTCGTGCGAGTTCTTATTCGTGAGAGAGGGAAAATCATTTCTTTATTTTTTTCTCTTTCCATTCCGTTCCAAACCGTTCTTTTCAAACCTCCACCCCCGCTTTGCGGTTCGCCGCCTACGCCAAGAGGAGGTTTTTAAAATGGAATAAAATAGAAACTATAGCGATTTTTTTTTCTCTCCCTTTCTTGCGGAAGCCACAGATCGATCACATACCAAAAAGGGTGGAGTACTTCGGGAAGAATGAAAAAAAACAAGAGCTAGTTGGGGGTGTGCTAGAGAGATCGTTAAATCCGCGTTTCCGTGCATGTTATTGCCTCATTAGAATATCATATGATGCTCACGTGACCACGTCGAATTGCTGCTGACTTGGCCTTTTCATTTTTTCGTATCTCGCAATCGAGCGTTCTTTGACTTCGTGAGATGTCTCTTTGCATGCTTAATGCTTTTGCGTGATGTATGTCAGTGTGTTTTTCTAGTTTTTGGAATTTTTTTTTTTATCGAGTTGGCATGTATTGCTTTCGCTTAATGGATGATTGCTGTATTGGGTAAATATCATTATCGAGGGACGTTGTATTTGCCAATAAATTTTGATGTTGAAAGATTTTTTGATATGAATGCTCATCAGCGTTTCTAAGTCATTTCTTGAGTGGATTCTGAGAACGCATCTTTTAAGTTAGTCCTTTTTAATCTTTTTGGTGTCACGCACCATTTTTTTTTTTTTTTAAGTTTCTGTGAATCTTTGTTGGGTCGAGATTCTTACGTCTATGTGCCCCTTATTATTATTGCAAAGTATAACGAGTGTAATGCTCACCTCTCTGTTATCGTACCTTATTAGGTAAGGACTGGCATCCGATCCCCGAGGAACCCTAAGGTTCTTTTCCTTCCCATAGAGCATTCTTCAACCTGGGTTCCGCGGAGCCCTAGCGTTCCCTGGAGCTTTGACACGGATTCCGAAAGTGATCACTATTTGTTTAAATCAAAGCGCCAAAATCGTAGTAAAACTTTAATTTTTAATATAAGACTGAATTCTTAAAGGCAGTTTGCTTGTAAAAAAATAAATATAAATAAATATTTTATGGATAAAGTAAAGTTTTAAATTTCATAAAAGTCGCGTGCTTCAAATATGTTAATCGAGACACATAGGTCACATATTAGTCTCCGTCCTTTCCCTCAGTCGATAGATCTCAAATTGATATATCGACCGGCACTCAGTTGAAACCAAACTTTTGTCAAGTTGTTATTATGCATTTTTGGATTGACATTAGCGATAAATATCCTGAAATTGCCAAAAGAGCTGTGAAATATTTATGTATGCGAAAAAAGCATTCTCTTTTACGCTGCGACAAAAACAAAATACAGAAACAGATTGGATTATGAAGATGAATTAGGTTGCAGATTTCAACAATTATTACAGACGTTAAAATGCTTTGCACTAAAAAAACAATCGCAGCCAAGTCATTAAAAACTTTTTTTTCAAATGAAATTGTTATATTTTTGAATACTGTTTTTTTTTTTTTTATTATTATTATTGATAGAATACATTTTAGAAAACAAAACAAAAGCAAAACATTAGCTACCTTTCCATTCGTGATCTTATTAAGATGTTTGTATTGTGATAAAATAAAGATGTAGTAATAATTTTATAAATTTGAATAGGATAAAGCTTTGATAACCTATTTTTTTCTTCTATTTGATCAAGATGTACCTTCAAGAAAACGGTACGCGCAAAGGGCTTCCCAAAGTGTAAAAAGTTGAATGCCCCTGCCATAGAGTTTATTGTCTTTGGTAAACATGGGATATGCGTCACCTGGATTTCCGATCCTTCTCTTTTTTCGACTCTCTTCTTGTGACCTAATTTATATCTTTCTCCCCATTATTCAAATGTTTGGATCACAGTTATACCTTGTTTGTCGCAATATAACCATGATGTTTCTTGCGACATTTAACTCCACTTTTATTTACACTTTTTATTATTATAATTTGGTTCTTTCTGTGTAGTTTGATTGTACCATGCTGCTGTGTACCAGGGACTACTTGTCGGTACTCCTTATTTTCGCTGACCATTGATGTTGGTATATAGAGAGAACTTAAAAAAAAGTTGGGTAGGTTATTTGATGTAATATTTCAGTATTTCTGAAACGAAACATTCTGTAAGTGCAACATTTCAGTCGCTCAGTTGCCTTTTTTATATTATCAATTTACATGCTATATTAAAATAAGTTTGTGGGGAAAAAATTAAATTTCTTTTTAATGCGTATGAAAAATGCCTTAAGCAATGGCAACTTTTTAAACAAAAGTTTTCAAACTTGATATTTGTTACGTTTAGTTCTAGGCCAAAATTGCGAAATTTGATACCCCAAACATCTAAATAATTTGAGAAAACATACACACTTTAAATCTTTCTTTTTAGCTAATCTTTTTCAATGTATAATAGAAGTACTCAGTAGGATTTATATTCGGATTTTCCGAAGGATAAAGGTCTATATTTTTCATAGCTTTATACAGTTAACATTTATGTGTGCGCAATTTAAAAATTACCTTCCGCAGCTAAATAATACCCGTTAATGATATAAAATAAAGTTTTAAGGTTATTTTTTTTTTAGGGAGGGAGGGATTAAAAGAAAATCTTTGTGTATCAGTTCGACTAATGTTTTGTAAAGTGGCTGTTGTAAAACCTTTCTACATCATATGTATTTTAATTTTTCAAATGATAATGTTGCTCTCTAGGTTACTTATGCAACATTAATGTATTTAAAATCCTATAATGCAATATCTTTTTCAAAAGTATTATTGGATGTGAAACGTAACAGCATAACCAATCATCTTTTTAATGATTGCTTATGATCGTGACTTACGCAATTAGGTCGAGTTTCTTTCAAGGACGAAAAGATTCTACTTGCATTGTGAATCAAATTCCAATTACAAAATTTTTCTATTATAGAAGATTCACTTATAATGACTTTCTGTTCATTACAGAAGGATGTCGTATCCATTCTTTTCGTCCAACAGTGGACTAAAAGTTAAATGAATGGCGGAAAGAAATATTTAAGACGTGTTTTATTTTGAATTATTGCACTCTATATAAAATTAACTTCTAAAAATTATTGTTTTTTCCCCTAATATTCTAAAAGCGACTAAGATTTTCAGTTGCTTTCGAAAATCATATAAACAATGTTCACTTAAAATAATGTGATACGTTTATAATAAATCTCTACAATTCGTTTCTTCTGTGTTCATTATAGTTTCGACATTGGAAAAACTCTTGAGTGTAAGACGGTGGTTATAAATCGAAATTAAAAGGAAAATTACTTTTAGACAGTGTCCCCATAAAGTTATGATCTCCTTACAAGAGAATAAGAAATGTATGGAATAAATAGTAATTTTCAGCTAAATACCAAAACAAGTATGTAAAAAAAAATTACTGCTGAAACAGGGTTTTGGATAGGAATGATGAGGAAATTTAAATTAAGCTTCAAGTGGCTTGGATATATAACTTCACGTCTCACTGTATCGAATTGTACAATAATTTTTTTTAAATCACAAATTTCTTTCGTATACTTTAAAGTTAACGTATATATCATTTGTATTCTTTTAAACACGCCTTGTTCGATAATGTTGCTTTTGATAACATAAACTAATAGAAATGCAAGGTGACCATGAGCCAAATATACGAGGGCTATTCAGAAAGTAAGGAACGTTTTGGAATTAAAAAGAAACTAAGTACAAATAAAAAAAAAATATTATATACATCAGAAAGAGCGACTAAAATTCTACTTTTCTACAGTCACCAAACAAATTGAGGCACTTATCATAGCGGTGGACAAGCTTTGAAATTCCTTCGTCATAGAATTCTGCCGCCAATTTCAAACAACAAAATCCGTGAAACTTGTGGAAAACTAAGCGAAAGCTCCGTTGTTGTGAAACGGCGGTTTTCAGTGAAAACTTTTCACGAATCTTTTCATCAACTTTAGCGACCAGTTATTCAGTCACAATGCTAGGGCGTCCACTCTTCTCTTCATCGTGAACGTAAGTTCGGCCATTTTTAAACTGACTACACCATTTCCGGATTGAACTTTCATTCATGACGTTGTTTACATACACTTCACACACCTGCTGATAAATTTCCATAAGTTTTAGGTTTTTTGCCAACAAAAACCGTATCACGGACCGCACCTCACAACTGGCGGGATTTTCAATTGCAGCGCACATTTTAAATTTGAATATAGAAAAAAAGGGCAGTGTGGAAATGTTCCCGTTGTGATGGCTGGACGCCGACTGAGATGCCGAGTACGCAGACACCAAAATATATGAGATCGGCGCGCACCTAGCGACGTCAGACGGAAACGTTCCTTACTTTCTGAATAACAAATTCCGTACAGAATCTCTTATGCTGAATGGATTGCAGTCGGTCCCTAAAAACGGGTGCAAACTATACTATACAATTTTTGTTGCTATTCAAATATGCCCATATTTAGTATTCGGCAGACTAATTTATGAATAATGCAGATGACTCTTCTGTTCCTTTTAATATGGAATTACTTTCTTGGTTTCATAATTTAGTGGTCATGGTCCCGGACTTTCGGACAGCGTAGTTTTCGAGTCTTGGGTCCGAATCCTTATGTCACTAAAGACCCGCCGTATAGCGGAGCTGATTCACGTTAAATATGTCGGTGTGGCAGTAGCCGCAGTAGCCTAGTGGTTAAGGCATCGGACTCGCAACCGGCGGTTTCGTTGAGTCGTGGGTTCGAGTCTTGATGCCACTCAAAACCCGCCGTGTAGCCGGGGCTGATGCACGTTAAATCTGTCGGGGTTCCAAGTCTACCGTTGGCGTGGTGTGGAAGTTAGGAGAGGGGATGCCAGCTCATGTGACGTCTTCTTCAATTGGCCAAGGTTCAAAATTACGAGGTCTGTCGCCAATAACCTTCGTGTTGCTTTCTTGTTCTGAAGACAAAAATAAAAGATATTACACAAATTGACTTTTTTCAAAGTTGGCAAGTGAGAAGTTTTCAAAGTTGAAATCGTTTTCCCAGAAAAAATGACGCTGCTTGGGAGCACTTATTAATGTGAGCAACTTTTTTCAAGGATGCAACTTTTAAAATCCAAGACTGAGACGCGAATTATTGTTGAGCATCTGGAAAATAAGTTGCTAGCTCCAACGCCCGCAATATCCCCGGATATTGATCATCTTGTGTCAAGTATGAAGACGCAGTCGTCGCTTTGTAAAGGTTTTTTTTTCTTTAATTAAGAATTTATTTTATTTTACACCTTTGTAGATTTTATAATTGGAAGGAGGATGGGCATATGAAGTAAAAGAGAAATAAAACTGATTTCCTTTTTTTTACATCGTTTTTCTGAATTTCACTTGGTGTGTGTGTGTCATCAAATTTTCGATCGTTAATTTAACCAACTTCCCATCAAGCCAGAGCTTTGAAATTTTGGGAATCGTTCTTACTCGCCTAACAATGCAATATTTAGACGTTTGCGACAAGTTTTAACTAATATTTCAATAATTTTAATAAGTCAAAATATTCTTTCCTCTAGGCGCTTTTAGGGTTGAGGAAAAAACTTCTTTCCCCCTCTGGGAACACCGGGCACTCCCCACACCACATGAGGCCTCGTAAAACTATTGTACTCACAAAGGGGAGATACTATCTCCCCTTTACTATCTCCGAGATAGTAAGGGTTGCTGACTTTTAGACAGTAATCATTCGCAAGAAAGAAAGTTTCCAATATTTGGCACCATGTCTTATCACAATAATTTTTTCTGAATTCTGGTTCCCATTTTTTTTTTTTTAATAGAATGGCTTACAAACTTTCAAACTTGCATGTTTTGATTTTATGAGTATTATAAATTTTTTAATACGCTCACAAATGTCTTTTTTTAAGTAAGTTTTTATATCGAATTATTATATTTTCTTATCTGTTAATCTCCAAATTCTGTGGTCTGTAATTCTATTAAAGTTGCACGTGCCTGTCCTTAAATATGACCTTTTCTTTGTCATGCCAGCTCAGAGATTTAAGCCTCGGATTCTTATCCCTCTGGGGACTTTTCGGCGCATACATGTTTGCACCTGAGTAAACCGGCCTACCATTCAATCGGCGACTTGTAGACTCAAGTCACTCAGATCCTAAAGACTTATTCACCCCTCCCACTTAGCCATTGCGAGGTTTCCGAGCTTGAGACCAGCAGACTCAAGATCTACGATTCTTACGCGGTGAGTAACACACCAACATTAAATATTGTACTCATACTTTTAAATTATTTTGTTCATCCTTTTTGAACCAATGTTTTAATTCCCCGAGCTCTATTCCACAAATATCTTTTTGTTCCTTCAACTTTGGTTTTCATCCAAGGAATAAAATAATTTAACAATTTTTATTTAACGATTATGCGTTTTGAAAGTGATGATGGAGGAAATCGCAAATCAAGTATATTTCTTAAAATTATTACGGCCTTTGTGCTTAATTTGTTATTCGTTCTCGAATAACGAATGTGGCCTTGAGTGGTTAAAAGCTTTAAATTTCCTACTAAAGTCTATCTTCTGTCAGATATGTGAGCTAATTGAAAGAATCATAGTGATATACTATTTATTATAAATTTTATGATTATATTTTGTATTTATTCCTCGCTAAATATTTTTTGTTTTCTTAGACTTTTAAGTATTTCTCGATTGTTGGATCGGAAAATAACCAAGTTTAATTCGGATATTTTTTATGTTAAAAAAATAATTTAACTTTTTTTTTTAATACGATTTTACATTCTTTTACATAAATTCTTTCACATGAAATGTTTACTGAGACACGCATGTTTTCCATTAACATGTGAAGTGTAGTGATCGCAAACTCAAGGACGGCTTTGTTTTCGTTGAGTCATGGATTTGAGCCCTGATGTCACTAAAAACTCATCGTGTAGCGGGGCTCCTGAACATTACATCTGTCGAGGCTCAAGTCCTCCCGTTGGCGTGGTGTTGGAAGTTTGTAGTAGATGTTACAATCTCAGATGTCGTCGGCACCGCTTGACTGAGTTTCAAAATCACGAGATCCGCTGCAAATGGCCTATTTGTTGCTTATAAGTGCGACGTGAATAAAATAAGTGATCAAAATCCCATAAAATAGTCACGTGCGAATTGTTTCCTTTTTTGAATCTTTAGTTATCATTGTGAAATTGGATAAAAGCTTTGAATTAAAAGAGATAAAAACTTTTTTTCTATTTTTTGTATATTTAATGCTGTTTTTATTTTACTTTGTGAATCCCTTCTCACGACTACTATTATCCAAACAGGATATCTATTATTCAAACAGGCTTATATGACGTTTCTTCTTATAAAGTGATATATCACAAATAAACTATTTTATGTGTAAATAATTTTGTATATCACTTCTGAATAAAAGAGGTGCAATTTTTTTTTTCTTTCTTATATTGAGGGCCTTTTAGAAATTTCTTTTATTACTTTTAAAGTGACAGGTTTTTTTTTTAAAAATCAATTGTTATTTGAATATTTTAATTTAAGTGCCCTGTAAGTTGATGTGCTAAGGAAAATTTATAAATTAATGCAGATCTTGAATAATAAATTTTTAAATTTGCGTTCGTAAAATATTGTTTTAAATCTTTTTTCCAAGATTTTGTAAAAAAAATAAATCTTACTGGTCTTTTTCAGTAAATTGTTTGTTAATATCATTTGGACCATGTATCTGAACAACTTTGCTTGCATCTTTAGTTTTTAAATTAAAATATGAAGAGCTACAGTTTTATATAAATAATGTACAAATTTTACGTATTTGAAAATTGGCGTGGCTTATCATTAAACTTAAAAATTAAAAAATCAAAAGATCCACGATAAAGAAGTAGAAAATACACTTTAAGCCTCTAGCTAAATTAGAGAGTGGTATTAAATGGATAAAAATTACAACTTTACTTAAACAGGATTTGCCTTTAAGTACGAGACCTCTGTATTAAAAAAAAAAAAAAAAATCTCGCGAACTCTACAAAAGGAATAAATACTTGGGAACTTTTCTTGGATTAAGTGGGGCTACATTATTCTACTCTCTCGCGTGTGGTAAACACTAATGCTTCTTAAAAGCATTTCTTGGGAGCTTTAATTTTGTTTTTGGGCCTCGGGAATATTATATTTCTCTTAGTGTGAGAAGGTGAAATTGATGTCCGTGGGTCACGAGAGGATTTTTAGAAGGAACGGTGCTTTCTTTTCGCGGATAAATTTGTCATTAGTCAAAAGTTTCAGCATTTTCTATTCATGCCTGCCTTTACTCGTCGTCACCTGAAATATTACCACCGAGAGGAACCTGTTATTAGACTCGTTTTGTATATTTAACGGGGGGCTCAGATGTAGGTTCTTTTGTTCCTACTCTTATATGTATTGCTGTAAGCAGTTTGTTCATACAAATGCGTTTTTTCTTGTGTTATGTACGTGAGCACGCTACAAAGAATTGTATAAAATTTCTGTGAATTAATGCTCGTAGGAGCAGTTGTGAGTTTTTTTTTGTAATAAAAATATGTATTTTGTACTTACTTGTAAGTTGTTTAGTTGTTAAATTACGCTTAGACAGAAAATACTTCTCAAAAGAAAAAAAAAAAAAAAGTTGAGCATTTACAATGAAGATAACTTGTTTTCTTATGTTAAGGAATGGAATTAAAACTTTTTTGCTGGATCTCGGTTACGATAAACTGTAGCAATTTCTTCTGCATCATTAGAAATAAATGACTTTGCTAGTGGGATGGTACCAGTTTTTCTCAAAATGGAAAAAAGATGGCTTTTGTAAAATTTCAAAGTTTAGAGGAAATGTTATGCAGTTAAAAGTTATGTAGCGTACTGGGAATTAATCGTTATTCATTGAAAGAGTAGAATTGAGTTTTGTCTATTGTATACGTATTGTTTTTGTGCTGTGGTTTCAACTGACTCGTTTGCCTTTTAAATTGAGCAATCATTCTCATTTTGCTACAAAGAAATTCTTAGGCATTTGTTGTGAAATAGCTAAAGGTTATGTATGTAATGTATAAAATGTTTCTTAAATTTCATTCTAAATTGCAAGAAATTGCCACCTTTCTTGAAATTTTATGGTCTTATTATTATTTTTTTAATTTGCTGCTAGCTCTACTTCCCCCTCCCAACTTATATTGTGTTATTAGTGTAATTCTTAGTTATAATCATCTCTTAACTTTTCTTCTACCTTTTTACTGAAGCAAGTGTTTATGCATTTGTAAATAACCAACTTATCATTAACCATTTTGCTTAGTTAACCTCATTTTTTCTTATCTGTGTAGTTGCATTCGACTGCTTTATTTGAAATGATTTAAGTCTGCATAAATTTGTGTAGTTGGATCAAAAACCACTATTTACATGTCTTTTCAATTGTTAATTTTTTAATTAAAAGTCTCGTGACCTCGTTTATGGGGAAACATTATCCTCGTCAAGAGAAAATCAGGTTATACGGTTGTCAAGTGTATGTCGAATTATGTTACATCATTTAATTCTCGAACCATTTAATTGTACTTGACCATTATTACACTGTTCTCAACAAACTGGGATCTGGTGTGGTATTTAATCATTTTAATTATCATTTCGCTGCCCTAATTATGAACTCGCGTATGCTTTTAAGCTTCAATTTGCATGACTATCTAGTGTTTAATCATGCCTAGTACCTAGAAATTACGTTGGTATGTGCTCACTATACTTGTTTCGAGTTAGATGATTCACTCATGCTTTTCATTAAGTAAAATATCACCTACTGTAACAAAAAAAAATATATACTTTGGATTTTTCAAGAATATTTTAAAAATCTTGTTGCACATTGGATGTCTGTTTTTAAAACGTTTTTATGTATTTCACTTGGTGTGTGTGTCAGTGTGTCATCAAATTTTTGTTCGTTAATTTTTACCAAGTTCCCATCAAGCTAGAGCTCTGAAACTTTGGGAATCGTTCTTACTCGCCTAAAAATGCAAAGTCTTAACTAATATTTCCATAATTTATTTTTAAATAATGTAGTTTAGCTCAATCACTTGGCGCGATTTCAAAAATTGCCAAACTTGACGATTTTTTAAGGCTGAAAAATATTTAGACATTTGCGACAAATTTAAACTAATATTTCAATACATTTTTTTAGTAAATTTTGCCACTATATAAAAACGTTGTTTAATATACGAACATGTATTCTTTTATTATGCGGGTTTTTTTTAAAGGATCGCGGGCTTTAGAAGTGTGATGGTCACGATAGCTTAGTGTTAAGAGTCTCGAACTTCGTTAATGCGATGTGCAAGCCGAGTCACTATTCCTATAAGGACTGTTGTGATGAACAGCGAGGACTACTACTCATTAAATGGAACTTGGTGTTAAAATCTAAACGCGGTGTGAAGTTTATCTGAACAGATATTGTGCACGGTTCCGCTTGAACATGGATCGAAATTACAAAGTCCACAGTCAATAACCATTGTACATTGAGTGACAATTCAAACCAACACAAATCCATCTTGAAGTATATTAAGTGAATAAGCTATAAAAACTAAAGTGGTCATAGTTAATAATGATTAAATGAAATTGGGCTTCAAAGTCCTCATGTGGTGAAGTGTAGAAATTAGAAGTGATTTGTACCAGTTCACACAGCCGACCCTAAAATAGGTACCCAGCGTCTGGGGGTATAGTCGGGCACCCTGCCCCTGGGGATTATATCAGGGGACCTCAGGGACTTATCTTCTTCAGGTAAGTACAGGCATCATGACCCCGAGGCACTCTAGTGATCTTTTTCTTTCCCGTGGGGGTTTACTGTCTTTGATAAATAGGGGTTACGCACTCCCAGGAAATCCTAGCGATCCTTCTCTATTTTCGACCTTGCTTCTTGTCAACCAATTTTTGACTTTTCTTCAATTTTTTCACGTCTAGACCACAGTTAAATCTTTTATGGCGCATCATAGCCACACCTGGCTCTTGCGCCAATAACTTTTACATTCACTCACTCACTCACTCACACAGCCGATCTTGTCAACTGCCTGGTTCATAATTGTGATTGCGGTAGCCGAGTGATCATGGTTGCTGGCGTGGGGGCCCCCCCCCCCCCCGTACAGATGTAGGTTCGAGTCCTGCTTTCTCTTAACAAACGTCACGTATGGGGCGGGAAAGAGGCGATGCACATTAAAACTTTTGAGGCTCCAAGTCTTGTCCTTGGTGTGGTGTTGTTGGTGTCCTCTTTATCACTTGACCGAGTTCAAGAATACGAGGTGCGTTAGCCAATAGTCCTCATGTTGTTGATAAGAGCAACATTAATAAACAATCTGTGGCTTAGAATTGTGAGGTCTGTCACATAAAGTTTAGTTCTAGATTACACCATAAATAAAACACAGTATTTTAGTTAAAACAAATACTTAACTAAGAGTCTAACTGAACTTAATAACTAATACTCTGCTAAATACTTACGAGATCTAAAAGTTGACACTAGTAACATTTTTCTGAAGTAGAGATAGTTAAACAATAATTTCACTTGGAAGTCGGGGTTCAAACTTCGATTCAACTGAAGCTCTCCACCAGTGTTATAACGGAGATCGCTTTTTGTTAATAGCATTAGGTCTCAAAGTCGACATGCAAATTTGGATTGTGAAATATCATCTCAGATTGTGAATCAAAAGTATAACTGTATCCTGTTCCAGTATGGTATGTATCATAATTAGAGTTGACACGATAGCTTATTTTGTCTCTACGACTTTTTTTTAGAAGTTTCGTCTGCCTGCATTTCTCCTAGTCTCCAATTTCGTATTGAATTAAGTCAAACTATTGACTCAATACGTGTTTCCATTTTTTTTTTTAGCTCTATGTTTCTGTTTTGGAGAAGAGTAGAACCTCAGTTTTGCGCTTTTATTGTTCATTCCCGACTTGTGATCTGTATCTAACGCTGCTTAATTTTAAATATTTGTTTTAGGTTCTAATAGTTTGTAGCTCGCTTTGTTTTTTGAGCAGTTTGTGTAACTAATCGACTCAAGTCTTTGTCAAAAACTTTGCCAAAAATGATTTGTATTGTTTTACTGGTTTTCTGCTTGCACAGAGATTGCTTTTCATTTGTTGTTGAAGACCATGTCTCTGATGTATAGCCTGAAACTGAGGTTATGTATATTCTTTCTCAGCCAGTTTCTAAATTCAAGTGATAAAAGATAATAATTTTGTTTTTTTAAGGGTTAATTTGAGATTCTAAAATATCATTTTACTTAGCTTCTAATTTCCTCTTTAGTAAAATATTTTTTCTTGAGTTTAGATAAGTCAGTAGGAAACTGAAATAAAGGGGGAAAAATTAATAAAATATACAGAGTAAAGAAATAAATCATTTTATTGTGATGTAGTATAACTTTATCAAATATCAGTTTTTGCTGTTGTTGTTATACTCTAAGCATAAAGTTGTTCAAATTGTAGTTTTCATTTTAAAGAGACACGTTTGAATCATATTTTGTGGTAGTTTTCTCTTTGAGCTTTCCATTGAATTATCTATTCTACCATGCCAAAAGATTCAAAGATCAGTGTCCATAAATTTTAACAATAACAGCTTATTTATAATAAAATATTTAAATGAAATTTAAATTAAGAAAATCAACATCCGCTGACGACTTGTACATCTAAAAGAAAAAAAAGCGGAAGAAAGGCCGAAATGAGACTGAAGTGGGAAAGAGATCTAGGCGAATTTTCTCAACGTTTTTGTTCCTAGTTTTCCATCGCTTATTTATGTAGCTGTAGCAGAAGAGAAGAATGCATTTCTTCCCAACTTCTCGTTCTCACTTCTATACTACTGCTGGCTACCATTCACAATGGCGAGAGCAAAAGAGTCGCAGGATATCATAATTGCACGCCGTTTCTTTTTTTTATTTCTTTGCTCGTCGATAATTCCTTTATAAATTAGAAATTATGTTTTCCATATTTTGTCGGTTTGGAAAGAAGATATTTTGATTTAAGAACACCACCCATTTTCCGTTTTGAACTTCATACCATCTTCTTCTCTTTCGAACCCGCTATATAATGGGGCTGATGTACTTCAAATCTGTTGAGGTTCTTTGACCTCTCCTCGGCGTGATGTGGAACTTTGGAGAGAGTAGTACCAGTTCAGGCGTTATCGTCGTCACTTACCGAGATTTAAAACTAAAGGTCCGTCGCCAAAAGCCTAAATGTTGTTTCTATGTGTTATGTGTATAATCAGCCAGGTTTTTTTTTTTTTCTTTTTTGACAGCATATATTTATATTAATCGCTCTCTCTTTTTGAAGATGAAATTCAAAGTAAAGCATTAAAAATTTTCTGTGTAGAACTTTTAGTGGTTACTGTGTACAACAGAGTTTCTTTCAACAAACGGCCTGGAAGAAAACGATAAAAACAAAAAAACTAAGATTAAGTCATGTTGTGGTATCATAAAAAGGTACGTAGTTTTGACTCCATTTTCCCTTTTTTCCTTTTCATCTGAATCTGATTCAGCCCTGAATGGGGAAATTCGAAATAGTGGCTTTGCTCATCTTTTTCTTACTAGGGGGCACGTATTAAGTTGTTCCACGCTCGATTTTCATTTTTTTCTGATCTAAAAGCAACTGAATTCAAAGGGAAAAAAAAAAAAAAAAAACTGGTGGGAAAGGTGCAATTTATTGATTGAAGCTTTTTTTCCCGTACAGAATCGAGGTAAAATTTAATCTTTAATGGCACTCAGTAATCAAAAGGCACAAAAACGGTAAATGGAAGCTACTAATTTGGAACAGACTGATAGAAGTCCCCCCCCCTTTTTTTTTCTTGTGAAATATTTAAAAAAAAATCATTTTGTTTTAAGTGATTGATACATAGTCGTGAAAAGGTGCAAATGCTGTAATGGAGACAGCTGCTTAAAACTTGCAATAAAATGACTGTCGATAAAACTCTGAAGATTTGTTTGGCTTTTTCTTAAGGGTTGTAATGACGCGCAAACGTAAACTTCACCTGGCGTTTGTTTTATTTTCTAATGAACTGTAAATTTCTGTTTTGGAGCCCGATAAGCTCGAGTAACATTAAATCGGTGTAATTATCGTGGTATTTGGCGAATAGGAAATCGGGATAAATATTTAAGAGCCGCGCTGCGATTAAATCTCGCTCGCGAGGTAAACAGTCTGCAGCCGCTGCTCCCGAATTCATCTCTGTAACACGGACGCCTAATTGCTGAAATAATGTCCCTAGTTTCATTTTAAATGATTGCTCAGTCAGCTCGGGAGATTGGAAACGTGAAAAGGTTGCCAGGTACATAGACTGCGACGTGAAACTGTATGTTTAACGTTTTTAAAGTAATTGAAGCGGTAAATGTATCGAAATCTTGTTTTAATTTTTTTTCGAGGGGAGGGGGTGCTAAAATTGTTCCTTATGCAGTCAATCGGTAATGTTAAATTTAATATTTGTTCTAATCTTGTAATCAGTGGTTTGTGATTTCATATCTTTTTGAGAAGTAGAGAGATTTTATACTCACTCGATTCTAATGTTTTTCGATTCCCTCTCTCATTTATAACAACAGGTACAGTTATAATGCACTGGTGACTAAAATGCTAATTTTTCAAATGACTGCGAAATAAATCTGTGAATGGGGAACGGGAACAATGAAATTTTAGTCTTTGCATTTGTCTAAATTGGTAGTATAGTAGCTTTTAGATCGAAAGGTGTTAAAATTTGTTGTGTAGAGAAAAAGAGCCGAGAAGTTTTTAAGTTAATAAAAATCGGTGTTACCAAAATTATATTTCAGAATGACTCGCCAGCCTAACTTAAAAAAAAAGTTAGGGTTCTGTTTTTCAAATCAGAACCCTAACCAAATTTAAAAGTTCATTATAGTAACTGACTCCGTATTCATATGAAGTTTCATTTTTATACGCACATGCTTACAATAAAGAAAACAAATATTTAGGTTCCCGTCTGCGGGCTAGTTTGATTTCGCGCACATATATGTTAATCCTATGGAATTTCTACTACCGTTTTCAACTCTTTACTATTTGATCTACATGAATGCTACAAAGGGCATCCGAGAAAGCAAAAATAATGAAGGCTTCAGCGGAATTACATTTTCTCTTCAAGTTTTGAAAGCAATTTAGAATATTTTTATAAAGACCGTAAAACTCACAAACGAATCATTCAAATAAGAATATTTTTGAAAGTCGGAGATAAGATGTGATTCTACAGAAATCTTCATTATATTTTCCTGTTTCGGATGCACTTTGTTGCATTTAAGTAGACGAAATGGTAAAGATTTGAGAATGGTAGTAGAAATTCCTTAGGATTAAATTACGCTCACGAAATCAAAATGGACGGTAGATGGGAGCCTTAAGTAAACATGCATTTAAACTACAATATCTGTAGAATTATATATATACAATATTACTCTGCTTTTCATTTATGTAGCATATTATTACTGTATTTCTTTAATATCTGTATAGTCGCTGCGGTAACCGAGTGATCATGGTCATGAGCTCATGTATGACGTTATTGCCGTCGAATCGTGGGTTCGAGTCCTTGTGTTTCTAAACGCTTTATATTGATCGAGTCTCCAAGTCCTCCCATTGGTGTGGAAGTGTAGAGAATGGGATGCCTGCTCAGGTGTTGGCCACAGCACTTGACCGAGTTTTAAAATTGTGATATCATTAATAGTTTTCGAGTTGCTCCTATAAGTGCGACGTTGATAAATAAATATATTTCGGTGACTACTACATCGTGAGGTTTAATAACTAAGTTATAGTATTAGAAGTATTTTATATATTTCTGTCAACGCTCTTGATCAGTTTTATTGCTAGAAATTCAAAACTCTTGTAGTTGAATTATTTTGTTCCTCGTGTTTAAAACCCTTGTTAGATTTTTTTTTTATTGTGCTCTATGTATTTGATCACCAAGATTGTATTAAAACTCTTGCTTCAAAAAAGGGAAAAGGAAGAAGTAGGGAAAAATCACTATCCAAATTCCTAGTACACTTATGGTACAAAAAATATAGGACTCAACACATATATGAATGTTCAGCCAAAAATTGTACTTAAAGTGCAGGAATTGAACAACCGAATAATATATACTTCAAACATTTCGTATTCGTGTTTAATGGTCTCTATCATGTAAAAGAGCCTTGTTTGTGTTGAAAACAATCGACATAAATTAACGAATGTATGGGAAACGAAAGATTGAAGAATTCTTTCGAGAACTTCTGTATTTGTTTCAGTCTTTCGTCAGTATCTTCATCGTAATATTATGAGTAAGGGCCACCTTATAATGTACCAAAAATAACATTAAGATCGGCAGAAAGGAATTATTAAAGATTACCCTGAGTTAGTACCATAAAAATGAGGGAGAAAACTGAAAATAACTATATATTAATACTTTTTTAATATTAATTAGCCATATTTTCAATTATACCAAATCACATTAAAATACAGATTAAAATCTAATACAAATTTTTTAAAATTTATTAAATTAAACCCCTACAAATATTATAAAATTAAATGAAAATTTCTGCACATTATCAAAATAACCATAGGATAAAATTAGAAAAATAATTCTAAATTGGAAATCTACAAAGCATTATAATAATTTAAAAAATGCTAATTGAAATGCAAAGTATGCTCAATAATTTTAATTTAAAACACATAAACCATTAATTGAAAGTTACAATTTAGTTAAATACAAAGCTACTGAAAATATAACAAATCTCAAGAGAGGTGGGGGGAGGGAAATAAATGAAAAAGTAAAATGCAAACAATGTAAAAAAAAAATACTTTTCCCGTACTTTGGAATGGGAAAGGTGTATTTACACCAATGTTCTACGGGTCCAATCATCGCAACTTAAGTGATTACATTATTGTGTTAAAATGCAAACATTTTTACTGAATTATAATCGCGAAAGTGAACAAAATAAATAAATAAATTTAAAATGTTCTCTACATTATTTTGTAATAAATAAAAAATATATTTGCGAGAATTGTCATAAGTGGGAAACAGCGGAAAAGAAAATTTGATTGTTTTTCACTTTAGTGGCTGTAATTCAATAAATATGTTTTTATTCTTATAAATAATGCATTAAAAGAATCATGATGTTTATGAAAGTTCAAAAAAAAAAAAAAAAAAAAAAAAAAAAAAAAAAAAAAAAAAAAAGATCTCAAATCTTTAATCGTAGAACCAAGTTCAGAACTTAGGTACAGTTTAGCAGTATCCATATTGCCTTCGTTAAGAAAGTTGATGTATCATATAGTTAAATTCGCTCTGTGTTAATCACATACTTTAAAATTAGTTCGCTGATTATTGTTTTCCTCATCCGATTGGTAGTGCAAAATTTTAAGTGATGTATTAGACTTAGTGAAATTAATATATTCTGAGTTGTCAAATCGATCATCTGTTTCTTTCTGACCAGTGCACTTGATTAAAGCTTTTGTTTCATCTTTGAAAGACAAGTTAGACTTTTTTTTTTGTTCAGTAAAAGTGAAAGGAAATTTTAAGTAATAAGATAAAGTAACATTGTTGCGGACAAATTTTGTAACGTTTTTTTTTATGATGAAAGTTTTGTTACAGTAACTGTCCGTGTTTAAAAAAAATCATGGTATGTGTAAAATCTGTTTCTGTTTCCTTTTTTAATAGTTCAAAATAAAGCAGTCTAAAAGAAAAGCTCTTGCGAAAATATGGTCATCTTGAGTTCGCAGAAGTTTAAGTACTGTGTTTTTCTCTTTAACTCTTTTCCGTTCACAGAGAGATGATAAGAACGCAATACATTTATAACTGCATATGAAGTAAAAAAAGGCAAAAGGGCCATTTAGATTTCTATACCTTGACCAAGTACCTTAAGGGGAAAGTTTCTCTCTTTTTTTTATCATCTTTCCCCCCCTTTTTTTCTTTCCCTCGAAAATATTTTACGAAGGCAACTCCGAAACCTTCAGGACCTATCGGACGAAAAAGGAAAATGCTGAGCTCAGGTACTAGAAGTAATACAGAATAATAGACTTAGAATGGGGTAAGAAAAAATAAAACAAAACTTTTTTTTGAGGAATAGAAAAATTCTTTCAGAAGAAAACTTCTTGGCTTGTGATGAGGCGTAGCGGCTGGAATCTAGCTCTTTTTCAGTATGTTTTTTCCACCTCTCTTTGTTTGAGCTTTATAAAACGGGCGGGTTTTTGAGATTGCTCCTGCTTTGGAATTGTTTCAGTTGTTGAGACAATTTCAAGTTCTATTATGTAAGTACCGGAAGAGAAAATTTCTTTTGTAGCATTTTGGTTCTTTTTTTTCTTCTTTTAAAAATAGAATACTATTTTTGCTGAAAGTCCTTTTGTCCATAAGCTGCTTAATTTTGAATAAGATTCGTGTTGGAAGGCACGAACTATTTTGTATTGCAAAAGCGTGAATGGAGTACACTAATCCTTCTAGTGAAATAAATATTTGTTTCTTTTTTTTCTTTCTTTCTTTTTTTTTCAAAATTTTTAACATTTTAATTCATGGGGTTTTACTGTGATTTCAATGTATTTAGTGATACTACATGAGCACTATTCATTTTCATAATTTCGTAAGATAAGAAATATTTAGATGCAATAAATTGTATCGAATATTGTTCTTTGTGATTAAGTTATGTATTTTATTTTTTATTATTCATGACGTAATTTTTTTTTTATTATTCATGACTTATTATTCGTGTAATACTTATGATTATAAATTTATTTTATGTTTTGAGAAGAAAAATAATTTGTAAAACAATTTGACTTTATCAAGCTGGTGCGTGTTTGGGGAAGAAGTGAGATGGGGGGGGGAAGAAAACACAATTGTAATAAAGGATTCTACCTCCCCCAATAATGGAAGGTTTGGTTTTTTTAATACTATTATATTGTTTGATGTCCTGGGAAACACTATTTCATTTTCAGTCTCAGCTAGAAATTTAATTAAACGTCGCTACATTGATTGTACTTTACATTATGAAGTAAAATGCGAAATGATAACGTATGTAATGAAAAATATGTAAAACCATTATCGATTGAAAGTTGGACGTCATTGAGTTAATTTTATTCAAATTCTTTTTTTTTTTTTTTAAAAAAAAAAATCTTTTTAGTAAAGTTCGTCCCCTTGTGTACGATTAATATATTTAAATTTGACATATCTTTTTCGCCATAACATAAAGACGTAGATCTTTTTATATTTCTTTTTTTGGTCAGTTTTATTCATTTTTTAAGAGTCTTAAAATGGCTTTATTTGTAACATCATTTTATAACATCTGGGTAGTCCAAATTGGTCTCTTTTCAATTTCTCGTAGTCGTCATTTATGAAGATTATGTAATATTTCTTCAAAAGAGGTTTAGGTAATAATCTGCTTGCGCTTTAATTTTTTTTCTTCCGAGTTAGATCAAAATTATAGTGTTAGAATTAATCTAGAACTCAAAATTGTGAGGTCCATCATAACGTCTTTATATAGCTTTAGAAATTAAAGTTAATTCGGATAAAGTAATTGTGTGTGATGGCAGTCAAATGAATTTAAATTTATTTATCTAAAAAAAAAAAAAAAAAAAAAATGTAGTGCATGTTTTTATTATTTTGTGTTCTGTTGCTGACTACTTTTACTACTACTATGAGTAATAATTTGGTGCTTCTTTAAATATTGTACTGAAAGCATGTTGTATTTAAGTCATACCCATCATGGCGCAAAAAGGAAACTTTACATCCTTGAATTATGAATTTATTTATGTTCATACGAGAGGGAGGTTGTTACATCAGGGAATATGCGGATACAAAACACGTCCACTTACTCTGATTATTGGGGAAGAAGTGCGAGCTCCCCCCCCCTGTTTGTTTCTCCAGGGAACTTAAATTAAGGATCATGCAGATCACATGGTAATAGATATAGGGATCTTTAGATACTTCACAAGGTAGCAAATTGACGGGATGGGAAATATCCCTATTAATTCAGTGCGTGAGAATTGATGTTCTTAGCATTTTTGGAAATCGCGTGATCGCAAAAATGAAAAGAAATGGGATCACGAAGTAATGATTAACGCACCATTATAGTAGTTAAAGTACATCATAAATTAAGAAATTAATTAGAAGGGAAATTACACACAACACACACAAAATCTTGCGATCAAAAATGGTCTTGTATGCGTTCAAGATCATGTAAAATAGAGATAATAAACCCTAAAACATTTAAAAAATTTATTTAGAAAAAAAAATTAATTTCTACTGCATTAAAAAAAATAATGGTTAAAAGGATAACCAAATATCAAATTACTAATATTATCGAAAGTAAAAATTATGATGAAAATAAGCCAACAATTTATTTAAATACATCAAACAAAATATCATTTTAACAGCAATAAAACCATTTATATAAATGACATACTGTTTAAAAATCAAACAACATATAAAATCGTAAGCAAAGTAAGAAAAAAGGACCAATTGTGTGTACACACAAAATTATTGATATTTTTACAGAAAAATTAAATTTTCTTGCTTACTAATAAAGTATAATATATTTTTCTTGAAGTAAAAAAATATGAATATGCATGTTTAAATAGATTTCTTGGATTAAATTGAAAGTTTTAGTTCTTGTTTTGTTGTTCATTTCTGTTATTTTAACATCTGTTCTTTCATTTGTATTCTTTTTCTCTTGCCCCTTTTAGTTTGCTTACGCGTATGAAAAGTACGCTTGTAGTAAAACAACTTCTACATCGTACTGAAGATGATTTCTCTTGCATTATTAGTTTTTGAAGCGCATATTTTCGAGCACAGACAGAATTTTTCTGTTTCCCCCTCCCTTTGTTCATATTTTTGCGTTTTCAGATTTTAGAGCTAACCTTTTAATTGAGTATTGATTTTTTTCTTGTATGCATTATTTGCTTAAAGCAAGACTAAGTTTAGCTCTTAAATGGAAATTTTGTAAAATTTATTTTTAAATAGTGTCGCATTTTCTGTGAATTACAAAAGATATAACGCGTGAATCATGATTTCCTTTGAATTATTGTTTGATTGCTTCATAACCACTAGAGTTTTGAAGTTAAATTACTATAATCGCGATGAATTTAGGGTAATTCAAAATGATTCATCCGTTTTCAAAAATTCCATATTTTCATAAATAAACGACACAGAAACATAAATAATACATGTTTGGAAAGGGAGAATATTTAATTTTCTTTTTACAAGTTTTTGATTTAACTTACTTAAGTTACACGCATAATGTCATTTCGATATGTAAATTCCCGCTAAGTACGTTTAAGGTGCCCATGGTAATTGATGGTAAGCAACAGAAATCCAGAAATTGATGTTACACATAAATTTGAAGGCAGTGGTGACGCATACACTTTATCTTTTACAAACACCCAAAGGATGAAATCACATGAGGCTGTATCAGGCGATTTAGGTGGCCAGCTGTGTAACATCAGATCATCTGGTCCACTGAGAGCATTCCAACTGCGAAGTTGTTCCGTGAAAGCTTCAAAACAGCTTTCGTGAAATCGCTTCACTAAGAACACACGAGGGTCTTCTAATTTTCACATTATAAAATTTTCATAGTCTTCCTTTGTATTCTTGCTTTCCTTTTCATTCTGTGTCATTTATTTTTAAAAATATGGAATTTTCTAATCAGATGAATTATTTTGAATAACCCCGTATTTATGGTAATCAGCATAGCAGTGAAAATATTATGAATTGCTTTTTTTCCCCCTAAGTAAATTATTTATACATTTTCTTGCTCTGTTACCACATTTTGATTATAATAGCTATAGTCTAGGCTTTATTACAATTTTTTTGCATCTTGTCATAAAATCTGACTAAAATAATTAGATACGTATCAATTGTTAAAATTTAATCTAATTAGATTGGCATAATTCTGGCTCTAATTATACTGATAAAACTTTTATTATTGTATTAATAATTTTTGGTTTCAAATTCATATTTATTTGCATGAAGATTTTATACGTTTAGTTAAACATTTTTATGACTATTTCGGAAGTTGCTTAAAAATGTAATAATCCAAATGAGTTCAAATTAAAAAAGGTACATTATATATTTTAGTATGCTTTTTGTTTTTGAACAGTAATAAAAGGCTTTTCTTGAAACGCTCTTTTAATCTTACTAACCATTAACTCTCTCTCTCTCCTCTCTTTTTGTTAGACCCCAGTAACAGTAAAAATCTAAATGTTCAATTACTGTCATAATACATTGTTGACTGTGAAGTCACGGATTTTTAGCCTATTGGAAATTATGGTGGCTAATTGGGGGGGGGGGATCATTTGCTTCTCCGGAAACACATGAACAAGAATTTTAGTAGTCTCGTTTTTTTCCAGTCATATTACTTTCCAATTTATCTTCCGTACATTACTTAAACAAGTCATATGTAATTCATTGGGATAAAAAGAATGAATGATATAACTTTATGCGACTCTCCTCAGTTAAGTTTTTTGTGTGATAAAATTTTGTAATCTCCAAGAACTACTTGTACTCTATAAAGATTCCGAAACCTGACATAAGGCTCCTCGATCGATGAACTCTAGTTAATTAAAAAAAAATATTGGCAAGACCGCATCGTTTGTTTTCGGAGAGTAAAATATAAAAATATGTAATTGTTTGATTGCAAAAAAAAAAATATACCAAATGTGACCTTTTTTGGCATTGCGTTCTGTACCAGTGTTTCTAATTAGAGGATTCACTAGTTTGATTAACAGAAATCAGGTCATTGCCTTTATTTGCGTCGAGAATTAGTGATATGCATTTTCTTTTCGGATAAAAACAGACAAATTTTTTAATTGAATGTTTTTTATTCAAATTGAACAAAAATCTTCTTTAATTTAACAGAAATGTGGTTCTGCTACAAATTTTTTTACATATATTATATATATTAGTGTGTTCTTATTTAGGATATTAATTGTTATTTAGTGGGTCAAGAAAGGGAGACTAATGTGCAAAAGTATTATACATTTTTTATATTGTTTTTCAAAATAATTAAAATTTTCCTTCATACTTAGTTTTATATTTTATATCAAGGTAAGAAAGCACTGACTGTCTATCACCCTGCTAGTTAATGGAGTATGTAGGAGAAAAACTTTTTTTGAACCTTGTTGTGTATGAATAAAACGACACAGTTTTTCATTGTAGACGTTATACTGATTAAATGTAATATATGTATGTTAAATTCGTAATTAAATTTATCAATGCAGTGCTGCCTGTATAAGACCTTCAACCATCATTCAAGGTTAGCGGAGTGAATGATACGGTCGTCACGCACCCAATTTGCATTCGTAAGGGCCCTTCCGTATGCAGCAGCTGTGCAATTCCGGATAAGACGAATCGGGAATACTTCTAACTGCCCCAATCCACTTATCGAATCGCCCCGGAAACCCTACACACACACACATACGCACACCGAAGGGGCCTAACTAAATTTGCCGGAGTTAATTCCCTTCTCCGGTTTCCCCCGGAATGACCCCTCCGGGCGAAGTTGTGACTGCCCTGCTGATTTTTCCAATCAGTCCTTTTTCTCAGATTGCAACCGAACTTTTCTTTTTCCCTGGTTCGTTACGGGGTGTAATTGTTTGCTGCCGGTTTGCCAAGCCCTCCACTCTTACCCTTTTTCTCGTTTGCCCGTGCCTGTAACGGGGTGCGCTGCTAAATACGATTGTAATTTTCTCTTAAGGCGTTAAAACCCTCCTCCCCCCGTTTTGGTTTAGAGTTAATCGTTCTTGAAGGAATTAAGAGATAGGGTGCCTTTTGAGCGTTGGCATGGAGGAGAGTTTGGTTTGTTGCTTGTTTAAATTAAACAATTGGAGGTTATTTAATAAGATTTTGTTAAAGGAACTGGAAAACGCATTTAGGAATTGTTCGCTCCAGGGACAAAGCTCTTCCTAACAAAAACGACCCGGAATGATTTTCTGTTCTCTTAAGCTAGACATTTACATTATTTTATTGAATTAATTACTGTTCGTGTAGGATATTTTGTTTCTTAATTATTGTTTTGATTTACATGGTAAACTTTGCTGTCCGATTTGTAAAAGATGCTTGGGAATTATTGTTTGATATCTGTTCAAATATTTTGCGTGTCTTTATTGTGTAATTTTTTCTAAAATTATAAATCTATTAAAAGGATTCTTATAGTGATGCTAATATAGATCGTAGCTTTTGCTATTTTTAATGCATGTAATAAAAAAATCAGACAGTTGGCTATTGAAGAGTGTGACTTTGAGAAAACTTCTTGTATTCAGAAAACGTGTTTTCATAATGGTATATTTATATATAATGAAGAGAATTTAATTATACAAAAGTTTGTTCAATATCTAGAAATAAATTTAACTTAGGACGCTTACATACGTGACGTTTAGAAATGATTTATTTAAACATTAAAAGGAGGAAAAAAATTAATTGATTGGTTGAATTTTAATGACGCAAAAGTCCTGAATAGGGCAAGCTGCGCCAAATAGTGATAAGAGATGCATCAAGAGATAAATCAGCAAGTTTAAAAGCGAAGCCAATCTGAATGAGGTTTCTCCATCCGTATTAAAACTTCGTAAGGATTCAGAGGGATTAAAATAAAAAAAGGTGCTACAAAATGTAAAAGTATAAGAACGCAAGAGTACTGATGGTATATAGCGATAGAATGTAAAAATTTAAAGACCTGAATGTGTGGTGATTGGATGGATGGAGTGAGTTAAAAAACCGTTTGTTAGTCAAAAGCTGGTTTCTTTATTTCGTAAGACAGGGAACGGATAATTACAACCATGGTAAATAGATAGGAATATTCTTGTTTGAATCCAACTGCAAAGAAATGGGAAAAAAAACAATGTGAATACAATCTTTCTTTTAGTATCGAACTTCTTAAGAAAGTAGCTGAGCATGAATTTGTAAGGGAACCCAACTGCTCAAATGAATTGCCGTAGCCACAAGCTAATTGCTTGTGACCGCGGACCCGTGTGGTGACCGGGGATGACAGAATAGTCTCACTGTAGCTCATGCATGTCGTAAAAGGCGACTAAAAGGGGTACCCAGCGTCTGGGGATTATATCAGGGGACCTCAGGGACTTGCCTTCTTCAGGTAAGTATGGGCTTCACGAACCCGAGGTACCCTAGTGATCTTTCTTTCCCATAGGGTTTACTGTCTATGGTAAACACGGGTGACGCACTCCCGGGATACCCTAGCGATCTTTCTCTATTTTCGACCCTCCTTCTTGTCAACCACCTTTTTCTTTTTTCACCTTCCCGTCTAGACCACAGTTTAATCTTGTTTGGCGCAGCATAGCCATATCTGGCTCTTGCGCCAATAAACTTTGCATTCACTCACACTCACTCACTGCTTGTGACCGCGGCAGCCGAGTTGCAATGGTCGCGAACTTGAGACTGGCTTTGTTTCGTCGAGCCGTGGGTTCGAGCCCTGATGCTTATAAAGACTAGACGTATTACGGGGATATGATGCAAAAAAATTTGTTGATGTCTCAACTCCACCCGTTGACATAGTGTGGAAGTTTGGAGAGGGAGGTACTAACTCATGTGCCAAATTCGTCACTTGTCCAAGGCTCAAAATTACGAAATCTGCTGCCAACAGCGCTCGTTGTCGCTTCGAACTGCGACTTTAATAAACAGTCAATCAATCAATAGGCAGTATTGATCTTTTCATATAAATTGTACAGTGTTTTTAGCTTCTTAATGGTACAGTGTTTAAAATAAAAAACAGGGTATTCATGTTCTTTTAAATGAATAGAATGTTCGTTTCTTGTCCTAGTTATTATCTCTTTGAGTAATACACTAGTTTAAATGTATATAATTCACTCCATATCTCTAATGATATATCTTGAATATTGGAAATAAATAGCTATCTTAATTGGCTATTCAATCACCAATTTTAGTAACTAAGTAAAACGGCTCGATCATGTATATACGTCGCATCTCCTTTCAGTTGTATTTTTCTGAGCATGACGGGAAAATATTTCATAATACATTAGAGTTTCTTTTAATAAGGCATACAAGACGTCTTGCATCTATGGGGAATGTTTGCGTAAGATGAACATTTTAGTTAGTTTTCATTTGCTGTATAATTGGAAATGAAACAATAGTTTTTCATTGTCTGAAAATAAATGCTAGCTTTTCATTACGTGCAGAAATTAATTATGAAGTTTTTATATCACATTCGCGGGCCCCCTTTCCTTTCTCTTCTGTGTTTCGCTCCACCATTCATAAATTTTCACAGCTCTTGGAAGATCTCATACGCTTTGTGTGTTTAGAGAATTACGTATATTCTTAACAGGAGAGCGACAAAAGAATATTCACGAAAACGCCTACGCGTGTTTTCCCGACAGAATTATAGATCGAAAAATTGTTCTTTTACTGTAATAATACTTCAAAGGCATCAGTAATTTTTTTTTCTCCTCTCTTCTGCCATTTAAAGCATGAAAGAGAACTTTTATTTCTTGCATATGAGTAGATTTAGTGGGATTAAATTAATGACGTCGGAGCGTGTGATGCCTCGTGAGAGCTAACCTTTATGACTGAAAAATCTCGAAAGATTATATATTTTCTTCTGTTTGAACGTAGACGAGGCTAAGGTAGTTCGAGGTTTTGCATCGTCGTTTTCGTTCTCATTTCTAGTCTGGGAACGGATATTTGATTAATAAAGTAATTGCATTTGAAACTAATGTGAATGTATAATTTAGTAAAAGACTTGTCGTTTTCCTTTTTGATTTTGATCTTGCGGTGAAAATTGAAAGGAATGTATTATGCATCGACATGTTGCTCGATTAGTGTAGTTTGGAAGGTCTTGCGATGTTTTTATTATTTTTTTTACTGTCGTGCGCAATTGAGTGATTTTGTTAATTTCCTTATATGCGTTGTAATTTTGTATACATTAATTATTTATTGAGATAGATATGAATCTACAATTTGAAATGTATTTCGTTCTTTAATTACTGTAATGCGATTGCTTTTAATTAAAATGTGTAATATGTGTGTTTCTCGTGTAAAACTTTTAAGGCGTCCATTATAACTTTGAGCATGATGTTCATCATTTTTGTTTTAAACAGTTTTTTTTCTGCAAAATTTTATTCAATTTGTTTTTTGTTTTTTTTTTTTTTTTTTTTTTGTGTATATGCGTCTTTCTTGAGTTCAAAATTTTAATCTACTTCCCTATCATCCGATTCTGCTGAAATTTTGGCTTACACGTATAATTCCAATTCTAATATACATAATACTACAGTGTTCCCAAGCATGGACGTGGGAGGCCCGAACATTGCATTTAGTGAAGTCCAATTTAGTGGGAATGTTGTACACATATATAGTTCACGTAATTGCTTTTTGGTCTTAAATTTCTTGGCTAAAATAAAAAGAATTAAATAAACGTAAGGAAAAATATAATTTAAGCTTGTATTAAAAGTTGAACTAAAAAGGCATGAAAATAATTTTTGAAATGTAAAATAGTGTATAATTCATAAAAAAAAAAAAAACTAGTTCATCTATGCTTCTTTTGATCTCATATATAAGTAAGTAGTTCTGTAAATTAATTTTTCGGTAATTACCTAGGTAGCTTAGTTTGGGAAGCTGTTACACTTCTAATGGAATGACACCTTTAATTTGGAAATTCTGCCGTGGTGAGAAAGTTGGAAGAGAAGTAAAAGCTTAGTTGTCCTCGTCAGCATAGCATGATTCACAATCGGGATTTCCATGACAAATATCCCACGTGCAACATTATAGAGATGTTGAATCAAATCAACCAACCAATCAAACAGTTTACCTATCTGCCTGTAGTCAACTGATTGAATTTAACAAGTGTTTGGCTCTTGCGCCATTGAAATCCACAATCTCTCACTCACTCACTGCCTGTAGTCAAGATTCTTAAATGGTAGTAGGTTCCGTAGTAACTTGATTAGCAGAAAAACGGGGTAATACATTATTTGATATTCTAACTTTCTTCGAACCGCCGAGAATACCGCTGAGTTCGAATAGTTTGGGTTACTACATGCTAGATATAAAGCTCTAATTAAAATGTTGCACTCGTGTGATATTTCTGCTGGCCCAAAATCGGTACACGTTTGGAAAATTAATTATGTATTTTTACTTCGCTATCTTTTAGAGAATCATATATTTCATAACAATTCTCACTTGTGTGAGTCGATCCCTTTTTTCTAAAGTAAAATGTGTTCATATTTCTTCTTCGGTATTGTAAACTAAAGTGAGAATAAATGCGCATATTTGGGAAATTTTCATAAATACGAGTGTTTGAGTTCCAACGTCTCGGATTTATCTGTAAATTTGAATCATTTTCAGCTTTCAGGTCATGGATCGGGCTGTAATCTTAGACGAAGACAGCCTTAAATCAGACCTTTAAGCTTAAATGTTTATTTCTATGAATACATTAGAGAGAATATACTAACATCTTTTAAGAGAAGTTAAATCTCCTTTTTCTCTTTAAAGGAAATTGAAAATAAATAAATAAAAAAATAACGTTTTGCAATAACCGTTTTCGTTGCTGCTGGAAAGAATTAACCTTTTTTCTAATGGCTATCGCTCCCATGTAAATTCATAGCTAAAAGGCAGGAATGCGTATGGTATTACATTTTCTTTAAATAAATCGATAACAAATTGAAGAAAAATTATTTAGTAACTAACATCATCGTACAAATTTTGGAATGCAAAACAAGGTTGTAAAAACTAATGCTCATACATAATTGCCGGTTTTCATGTGGAAATTATATTAAATAAAACATAACACATGGTCTTGTGGATGACCAGTTAAGTGAAGTGTAAAATTATTTGCTATTGCTCTTCTCCTGTAACATTACTTTTGTTTATTTATGAGTTTTATTAAATTTGCTCATTAATTGTTTCGCTTTTTTATTTTATCTAAAGGGCGACACTAAATCATTCAATCCGAATTTCAAAAGAAAGTAATACCTGAATACGAAGGAAAGTTTTGTAATGGAACAATAGATGGCCCACGTGTGTTCTTCTTAAAGCTATTTCACGAAATCTGTTTTAGAAGCTTTCATGGAGCCAACTCGCAGTGGACCAGATGAATTGATGTTATACAGCTGACCACTTCAGTTGCCTGATAAGCGATTCCCATGATAAGTCACCCGATACCCCATGCGATTTCTCCCCTTTTTGGGGTTTGTAAAAGGTACAGTTTTAGCGCTACCATGACCCTCAAATTTATGTGAGCAACGAATTTCTGCTGCTTTGCAACCGATAACAATTGACACTTTACAACGTGTTTGGCAAGAATTTACAAATCGAATTGACATTTTTTACGCGTAACTAAAGTTATTTATATGAAACACTTATTATAAAGACTTCTATATTTTCCTTTTGCATTCATGCATTACTTATCATTCTGTGTCATTTATTTATGAAAATATGGAGTTTTGAAATCTGATGAATCATTTTGAATAACACCGTATTTCAATTTTTTGTAACCGAGAGTAAGTGAATATTATAATTTTGTTTTTAAAAAAATGAAAGTAGGGTCGAATTTAGTAATTTTTTTTTTTTTTTTAATTTATGAGATGATGATCCTATTTATGAGTCGAAACATTACATTTTAAATTAATGAGACATTGACACACGTAGTTTTAATAATGCCATGAATCTACTTTTTGATTGTATTTAAAATTCTGAGGTCTTCAGTATTAGATGTTTCTATCAAAATCCAAGTCATTAAGTTCCAAATGCCGTTAAGTCCAAACCGAACCTAAAAATAGTTCCTAAAATTCTTCTATTTGTGTTTTCCTAATGTTTATACAGTTCTAATACATTAAAAAGATACTATGATTTATAAAGATTTAGTTCGCGGTGAGTAATATTTCTAGCGTGTATTTACTACTATCACGCTAACGAAAATTACTGCTTTCAGACACCCGCGTTGCACCTATCTTCGGAGTTCCCGACGTCATTTAAAAAGCCACGCCCCTCATAGGTCACATGGTTACAACTTGGCACCTTTCCAAGAAGCGGAACGAGCCGAGGGTTTGAGTGATTGGTCGGAAGCACGTCATTTCGAAATGGCGGCAAGAGGGGAGGGGGAATAGAGGACACATCAATTTTATTTTATTTATTCATTTTTCTCCCTACGTTCCGCTGCCGCGAGAGTTCTAGTATTCTTTCATGTCAAAATCGCGTCAGTTTTTTCTCCCCTTCCTTTTTAGTTTACTTTCTTCCCTTTCGAACCCATTCAGGCTTTTATTTTTACGTATTAGGCGTCTAGAGTGAGAGATTTCTGCATTATTGATTGATGGGGGAGGGGTGTCTGTGTGGTTCCTATCGTAACGGTGTGGTAAGTTTCGTTCAAGTTTTAGTTACATGAGCGGGGGAGGGTGATTTATGAGCCGGTATCAATATTTTAAAGCGGATTTCTGACCTTTGTCAACGTGAGCGGTGATTTTTACTTTTTGGTTTTGAGGTATATGGATGTCATATTGTGTTTGAGTACCCTTGAATAAGTTAATGCATTTGCTCATCTCGGCTTCACTCCCCCCCTCTCTATCGGGGAATTGCGAGGAGGGAGGTGATGGACAGTCGCTTAAAACGCTAACTTAATGAACTGTTTTGTGAAATATCGTCTGCGATTTTCAGAATTGCGGATTTCAAAATGAGTTTTGGGGATTAGCTTAAAAATGCTTGTTTTGCCAAAAGTCCTTTTAAATTTCTTACTATCTTATGTCTGAAATCTTTATAGTTTTAAAGCAAATTTAATAGATTTCTGCTTTTGAAATCAATTTTGTATAATGTGAAAGTGATAATCATGCTGATTTCTAGCTGATATATATTTTTTTTCTCGTGAGATCTGTGCGGACTGTTACTAAATCAAATGTTTCTTCATGTTATCTTAGTTTAACAAGTAATATAATTTTTTTTTAAAGTCAATTCTTACTTAAGTCAACAAAGAAAATATTTATTTTAGTTACTTTTTATTAAATAATTACAATTAATATAAATACGTATATACGTATGACAGAATCACAATATTAAGTGGGAAAAGAAATTTTTTTCCTATGATCTACATGCTTCGTCACTGACGGTATTTATTCCTATATCTATATCCTGCTAAATATCTTATATAAGAGATTTTTTTTTTCTCCCATATAAAACTAAAATTAATTATTTGAAAATCAAATCAAATTAAAAAAAAAAGTTTATGCTTCGACGAGATTCGATCCGAAGGCATGAAGATTCTACGCCGACACTCTACCAAATTTGCCATTGCAAGACAAATGACATAGTAGAAGCATTGACTTGTTTCTTAATTCATTCGTTAAATTAAATGGTTGGAATGAAATTTAGGCCAACCACCCTTGCGGACAGGAATTATTTGGCGTTATTTTGCCATTTGTGACTACTCTGGTCCGCTTTCGCCAAGTTTGGCAATTTTCGAAATCGTACCAAGCGGTTGGGCTAAACTGCATTTTCCCCAATTAAATTTAATTAATATATGAAAAAACTGTATTAACATCAAGTGTCATCCATTACAAGTTTTTTTTTTTTTTTTTAAATGTGTTTGAACTTGAGTGGATAAAAAAAAAGTATTTTATTAACGACTGAAAATTTGAAAAAGATATAGATAGAGTGTGAGCAAATAGTAGGAATTTAAGAATAGTTTGTATGGTTGCTTCTCTTGTAGTGTTTTTGATTAAAACCGTAAAGATGGGGAAGTGTTGGAGATCAGGTACAATTTAACGGATCCCATCTGTAGAAAGATTTATCCAAATTTTTTTTTTTTTTTCTCTTTTGCTTTGTGTGTTTAAGGGTCGCACTACAGTAATGAGCTGTGGATACTCTTTGCGTCCGTGTTTTTCATTCCATTTTAATATAAATTAAGATATAGAAGTACTAATAAAACCCTTTGAGGGCCACGATAACCTAATTATCTCAAGTTTTGTTGTCGAAATCGGGTCCAAGTTGTGCTTCGGAAAAAGTGTGCTTCTCTTTTTTGAAATAATGAGGCTGTTGCACGGTAAAAATGAAACTGAGTCGTAAAGTCCGTAACGTTGCGCTGGTGTGGCGGGGAGGGGTGGCTTGTAAAGTGCAATAAAGCCTCGTTAGGTCGTATTAATGGAGACCAGAACTGTTTCGGGATATCGAAAATCCGGGTTAACCGGTTAATGGAAAAAAAGATGAAATAAAACATATAGAAAATTATCTTTACATTGAGCAAATCGAGTACGAATTATATATATTGTAGGAGATAAAGACACCAGATTTGTGAACATTAGAAGTACTCTTATGGTTGTTTTATTGCATTTTCCATTCAGATAACGAAGCACCTTGTTGTATTTGTCTCTAGTGATAAGAGGTGCAACGAAAGTTTTGCTGATTTTGCTCGGAATGTTTATTGAGTCTCTCATCTTTTCCTTTCATACATTCATAGCTGTTAGATGGTTTGAATAAGAAAATAAATTTTCAAAATAAGAGGATGAAACAAATAAATATAATTATGGAAATTTGCCGATCGCTTCGTAAATATAAAACAACAACAACCAATACATCGTGTTCCGGATACCCGATTTTACGATGCTCTACTGTTTTAGCTTTTTAAATGTTGGTATCGTTTTTCTGGTTGTGGTTCAAAATATGAGGGCCTTTGCGAGTAGCCTCGCATATGTTGCAGTTGATTAGTCTCAAAGGAAGTGTGCGTGAGATACTAAAATTTAATTTTAATTAATTTTTTTCATTAATTTCGAAATTTTTATCTGCCATAGTTAATTATTTTGCTTGGTAAGTTTTTGTTTTGACTACCGGATAAATATAAAAAGAGAACATTCTGTTTAAATTAAGTAAAAATATACCTTTGGTTTTTTTTAAAATGATGTGCATTTGTCACGCATGCCCTTGATTCTACTCGCTCTTGATATTTTTAGTTTTGTTATAAGTGTTTTTTTTATGGCTTGTCATTATCTTTTAAGAATTTTTTTCTTTGATGATGTAATCTGCATTTGATATTCTGATTTGATAACTTCATTTTCTTGAAAAAGGTAATTTGTTATGTTGTAACTAGACGTGAATATCATTCAAAATACTTTTTTGTAGTGTTCTATCGTTGTATTCTTCCTTTTATTAAGTTCTGTAAAACTGGGGGGAAAAAACTTTGATTGAAAGTATTAGGTGGTATTGATGTTTTGTATTCCATTTAATGAGATTTGTCTTGTGCAAGTGAGATTTGTACACAGAAAGGGGGAGGGGGAACTCGAAAAAATTGTGCGGTTCGATCGTATTCTATCGATTTCTATTTCTTCCGGCTAGCCCACACTCATTTCCTGAAGTTCGTTACTGTAAATATATTAAACATTGGTGTGTGAAAATGCGTTTCAGAAAAGCAGTCGAGGGGTGATATGTGAGAGAATAAAAGATGTGAGTTGATTTCATGCTGTGAGTAAGAAATATAACTGCAAACTGTGAAATAATATTGAATAGTATTCAGAGAATGGGGATTTCTTCGGGCTTCTTTAACTCGTAATTTAACGTGATACATTTTTAGCCGGCTACTTTTTGAATAATAAAAATTCTGGCTACGGAAATTCTTATTTTATCTGTCTAACACCACTTGTAATGAACTCATTCTACTAATGGCACTGAAGATCCATGTACTCATTATTGATAGAAGTAATACTTCAGGTTATTTTAGTTTGTCGGTAGATTCAGCACCAGATCTAGAGGGGGGGGGGGAGGGCAAC
>BMAW01077946.1:59420-153914 GCA_019974015.1 Nephila pilipes | reverse complement strand
TAGTTTGTCGGTAGATTCAGCACCAGATCTAGAGGGGGGGGGGGTAGCCTATGGAACGCTTTTTAAACTTCTTGAAATGATACACCATTCCGATGAGAAAATGGCAAATCTGGTGTTGCAGTATTTACGTGAAGTTTTTTTGTAAGTTAAGCTTTTAAAAATCTAGGAGTCAATCTTACGACAACGCTGTAACAGTTCTGGACTTCTTAAGGGGATGCAGCGAAGAAATTTAGGAACAAATAAGTTTGCTGTATTTGTGCCCTGTGTAGCTCATTCGCTAAATCTTGTAGGCCAAAGTGCTGTTGATTACTGTAAAAAGGCTGTTAATTTCTTCTACACAGTGTAGTTACTCCATATCTTTTTCAGAAAAAGTTTTAAAATCCCTTTCTGATACCAGATTGGAGGCACATTATTTAGCAATAACTGCAATTTTGGAATCTTAAATTTTTAGAAGTATTAAAATGTATATCCGAAGATCAGCAATTAGTATTTCAGATAATACGCAAGGATTATAAGTCTCTTTTTGTATTGAATAATTAAAAATGTTGAATTACGGAATTTTCAGAGTATGCCAAATTCTACAAAATGAGGATGGGTAGCTGTACACATGTGCACATCTGTATGTATCTGTAGTTGACAAACCGTGCACATTACGAGTCCAGTTTGAAAATTACGATGACGCTGCTAAAGGAATGCTTCCAGATTTCGATTACAATGCAGCTACAACTCTCAAATGTATCAGAAAAAGTATCCAGTGATGGAGATGCATCGGAAATATATTTAAATAATGGATACAAATTTTGTATCATCTTTTGTATAATTGTAGACAAACTCAAAACGGAGGTAAAAAGAAGATAGATATACAGAGAACCAACAGAAATTTTCTTTTTCTAAGTTATTTGTCACACAGTATTTCTTCATCTGCTGACGTTGAAAAGTATTCCCAGTGTTGTCGAAAGCTAACTGATACTTATCTAAAGGATTTCAGTAGTAATATCTAGGTGAAGTGTCACCAGTTTCAATTATACGTCCGCCATAAATTCAATGCAACAAATTTTTTTTAAACTGAACAATGTAAAATAATAGCAAAAGTAGCATTCAATATACATTTCCAAATGTAGACATTGGATTCCATATATTTTTAACGTTAATGGTCAGAAATTGCTCAGCAGAGCTTTCATTTTCTTAGTTATGGTCCATTAAAATTTCTTATGAAAACAACATTGCAACAAGATAGACTGGATGTCTGATTTATATTATACATAGAAGCGGATATATTGAATAACATAAGTTTTTAGGATCTGATTAAAAACTTTATTATAAAAAAAAAGTACGAGAAAATTTTTCAATTGTAAATAAAGCGGGGAAAGTAAAAATAAATAAATATTTTCCATCTTATTTGGGCTTTGATTAATTTTGTTAAATAAAATTTTATTTCATGGTTTAATTTCAATTAATTTAGTTTTAAGGTTTAATTAAATCATTTTTATTACTTTAAAAGTATTTTTTGTTTAGATTTTGAAACGCACGCACGCACGCAACAAAATCCTTGGAAGTGCTTAGAGCATCTTGGGATCGTAATACTGCTGACTTGTCAGTGATATTTGAAGCCACATTGTAGCTGATCAAGTGTAGTCGAACTCCATAATATTTAACCTCCAATTACTTTTTAGGGACAGCGGTATTTTGAGTGCAGTTTTTGATGTATGAGGAATCGCACTTTTGATGAGTGATATCCATCACCAATTACCCATGTTGTTTTTAAGTGCCACATTAATAAATAATCAATCAATCAACCAATAAGTTCAGTTGGAATTCGAAATTTATACAATCAATCATATGTTGCGAAATAAAAAAAAAAGGAACATATAAAAACATTTAGTGAACATTCATCTTCAAATTAAATGATTCTCTTTGTATGCAACACTATTGCATAGTTACTGTTAGAGCAGAGGTAATATTAACGGAACTAAAAACCTTGTTTTTTAAAGTAAGTAGTATCTTTTTGTATCTGTGACTCTGTATCATCCCAGAAATACGTTGTATCTTGTATTTCTGAGCCATTTTCAAAGTGGTATTTATACTCGTTGAAGTATGAAATAAGCTGATAAAATAATTATATGTATAAAAAATAAATTCTTGGTAGATGTATATGTATATTGCGTTTTATCAATATTTTTAATCTTCGTTTTAATTGAAATGAAAGTGAAATAGCTGCAGTTTTTAATGCGTAAATTATGAATGCTTTAACCAAAATATGAATGAACGACTTTTCTCTGAAAATTATCCGAAAGCCACTCGTTTTGCTTTCTGGGTCATACCCATTTCCCACGAAGTATCTACTTAGGAGGGGTGCACTTACCTTTTCAAGGAGCGCGGCGCCTTCTATACTACCCATTGCATTTTTTTTTGTCTGCTTTTTGCTTTTTTCAAAAATACCCTTCGGAAACTTTTTTGTTGTTCCCCAACCCGACTCTCTCACGTATTGGTGTGGGGCCCCTTTCCCCCTATATGTGGAATTTTTTGTCCTCCCCCCTTTTGTCGGCTTGACTCAACTTGACTCGAGCGTATATTTTGACTCTACTGAAAAAGAGCCCATGTTCAACGAATTTGGTGTGTTACAAAAATACACTGAATTGTTACTTATGTATTTGCCGAAAATATGTCGGTACTTTCTTTTTGAAAGTGGAAAGTATCTAGGTAATTTTTAGAGCTATTAGTAACAATTTAGGCCCAACTTTTGTTCGTATTTTGTTTGTTTTGTATAATAACCAGTTTTGCGTACAATATTTTTAAGCGTTGATACATTTTAATAATGAAATGTTAAAAAAATTATTTTAAAACTTACAATCCCATAAATAGTAACAAATACTCCAAATAGCAATTCTGATTTTTTTGAAGTAAATGTCTGATTTTATGTATATAAAATTTTATAACTAGTTAATCAATTGAATATTTTTGTTCCGCGTGGCTGTACTTCACGGTTTAGTGTTCAGGTGATATTAATTATTTCTGTATTGTGAGATAAATGTTACTGAATTAATGTAGTTACTCTTTATGTCGAGATACTTGCTGTTTCCCCCTAGTTACTTTCTTTACCTTACAATTGTATAAAAATTCATTAGAACGCATTCTAATTTTGACATAAATATAAACTCATATAAGAAACTTGATATAGCCAACGGAAAAGATTAGTGTAGGAAATGGTTGACTTTTTTTTTTCTTCTCCTTTTAGGCGTGAAATATGCAACTTAATTCATCTTTAGCATCCAATCGGATTATGTGTTTTGTTTTCGTCGCATCGTATGAAGATTGATTTTTCGCACATATAGGTTGAAACATATGGCATTAGATATTTCATAGCTCTTTTAGAAATTTCAGGATATTCTATTCTGATGTCAATCCAAAAATGCATAATATCAACTTGACTAAAATTTAGTTTCAATTGAGTGTCTGTCGATGCATCAATTTGTTGTTCTCTTTCTTGTAATGAGAGTTCGGAGGTGTTACAGTCTTGAGAAAGTTTTTGGATCCAAGATAATTTTTCTTTTTGTACAGGGAAATATTCAAGAGATGTTATTGCAGATTTAATAAATGCCGGGCCTTACTAATTTTTTTATTGGGATTAGCGTTAGCGTCTACTGAAATATTTTGCGTATTAGGAAAGTATTCAATATTATCTTTCAAAATGCAATCTGCTCAAAATTTCAATTTTAAAAGGATGGTGTAAATTTTAATTTATACCTTAAAATAGTGCAATAAGTGTGCGAATCTTTACCTGTGCTAAAGAATGGAGACTAATATGTGATCTGATGCGTCTCGATTAATGTATTTGAAGGACGTAACTTTTACAATTTTTATTACATTTTGGGCACTTTGATTAAGCAAATAGTGATCTCTTTGCGGAACCCAGGTTGTAGACCTCTGTTCTAGGGTATCTTGGAGTAAATATGCAAGTTTCATACTTCAAATATTGGCAGAAATAATATTTTGGACGGATTTTAATTGGAATTAAAAAGTTATTTTGGTGCTTATCTTTGCTAATTGTCTTTTTATGCTGCTGCAGCAATATTTTCTGAGAACTAGTTGTGTGATTCGAGTAACTGCGCATTAAATTAATTCCATTACCCTTAAAATGTTTATAATCATATGCCTATTTAGTAATTATATTTATTGTTTGATGAGGGCTTAAAATTCAAAGGTTCTATGGACAACTACTAAATATCTAGTTCTAGTGCGATGGTAATTAATTCAACTAATCAGATCAAACACAGTTGCGGTGAATCCTTTTACCCATACGAAATGCCCCTCAATCCAATGTTTAAAACTTCCACTTAACATTTTTGTGTCTTTTCGAATTTCTCTTCTTTCACCGAATGTTTTCGTTCTCGTTAACGTCTTCGCTGAAACTTAAGAAAGAGATTTTGATTTAAGATGGGGTGGGGCAGGGACCCGAATGAATGCTCGTGAAGCGCAGATAAGCTACCGATTTGTGTCCCGGAATGAATTCTCTCCTGAGTAATTTGATTAGGGAACAGAAGTACTCTCAGTTGAATGGATTAACGGGCAAGGTAGTGCTGGCATTGTTCAATGCTTAGTCGGGCCGAATAATGGATTTGGGCTTTTCTTCTTGGAGTGAGATAGTCCTTTGGGGAAGAGAGAAGGGTGAACTACATTTAAAGTAATGTTGGAAAAATACAATTTTTTTTTGCCGGTTTTTGTTTAGATGGGGCTCTCTATTTTATCGAGAAAGTATTTCTTGAATTCGATTTTTTTCATTTCTTTCTGTTTAGGTCTTTGTGTCGAAAAATGTATTGTTTTGCAGGATTTTAACACTTTATTCTTGGCGCATGGTATAAAATATTTTTATTTGATTTTAGATGTTCTGATGAATTTATGTATTTTATGAAACAATTTCACTTCTAGAAAGTTTTCTGTTGATAAATAAAATTTATTTGGTTAGTTTTCTTCTAAAGATCCGCAAAAGTTATCGATGTAGCACAATATTTTATATTTTTATTCAATATCTCGCTTTTGTTATTTATCAATATAGCTGAGCTTCATTTTTATTCTCCTTTAACCTGAAATTTAGGTGGCTATGAATCTGTGAAAATCTGTGTTGTTGTTTCGAGATGCTGAAAGGGAATTATCTTTATGATTTCAAGAAGTTTGGTTTCTAGTACTCTCAATAAATTACTTCTTGCACAGATCTCTCTCTCCCCTTCTCCCTGCTTTTTCTTTCTTTCTTTCTTTTTTTTTTTTTTGCTATTCGGCAGCAGTTTATAGCAAAACATTCTTCTTTTTATTAAATAGCATCGCTTTATCTCAAACCAGGTCTGTTAAATCTATCTTTTAGTATTAAATTGGAATGATTTTCTTAAAAATTCTATAATTATATTCGGTACTACACTTAGCCAAGATTGACTTCTCCGGTTTTAAATCGTGACAATCAAATATCTCTTCGTTCATTTACATTGTAAAATGTTAAACGTCATGTTATGTAAAGTATTCAGGGAGTAAGAACTAACCTTCAATCTGATGTAAGTAATTTTGAAATGAAATTCGTTTTGAAATAATAGTTAAGATTCGTTGTAGGATTATTATGTCTTATAATACGCTCAAATGATTTCGGATTGTTGGTACTATGTAATTCAAATTTATTGCTCATATATTTGACAGATAAAAGCATCGTAATAACTTACTGGTTGAAGTATTTGTTAACGAAAGATTAGCAGCTCACACACGAAAATCATGATATTAACTAATGGATATTGCTGCATTGTAGATTGAATCTTTCGTCTCGCAGAGTCTGAATTTTTGAGTTACTACTTTGCGATTTTTATGGCCAAAATTGAAAGTGAAATACCAGATATCAAGGAATAAACTTTTTCACATCCCTTATACTCTTCTTTAGGTAGGTACGGGCATCATGATCCCGAAGCACCGTAGTTTTTCTTTCCCATAAGGTATTTGGTAAAACGGGTGATGCGCCTCTAGGATACCGTAGCGATCCTTCTCTATTTTTGGCACTTTCAGTTCTTTGAACGGAATCTAATGCATTATCATTCAAATCTAACAAAATTCAATCTCTGCCTTGCATATTCTAGTTTAACAAAAAGAATTTGTTGTAATACTTTCGGCATTTTCGAAAACATAAAATACAGTCTATCCATTGATTGCGCTCTTTCTAGCAGTTGACTAATTCAAATAAGAAAAAGAGTTTAAAAGAGTTGGTAAATAAATGATGCGAATTCATGCTTATTTAGGATAGCTATCATTTGAGATTTATCGATTAAACCTTACGTTTGTGGGCTTAATTTAATATTTATTTAATAATTTATAATGAGCTACAGTAGAAGTAAAAACTATTCTCTTCTTCTACTCTATATTGAAATGAATTGTTAAAACGAATGTGTTTAATTAAGTAAACTGCCAAGCTCTCAAATTGAAATTTAGTGAAATCGTTTTTTATTTAATATGAATTGAGTTTCTTTTGTAAACGAAATTTTATTTGAACTCGGAAAAGTAAGTTTTCCCTCTTTAACTTCTTAGCCTTACTCCTGTAACAACCTTTCAAGAGTCCATTTGAGGCACCCTTATATGCGACGAGGGTTGCCAAATCCTTGATATATTTTATGAATCTTGATTGCAGTCGACGACTTCAAGAATAAATTACATATCTGGTTCCATCTTTTAGCGTTGGCTCAATGATTTAGCGAGCCCAGTGTGGTCTGGCGAAACTTTGGCGAACAGGTTCATATCTTGATAGGGCTTGAAATGTTTTTGTTGCTCTGTCTGGGAGGTCTATGAGGTACTTAAATTCTGTCGAGACGGAAATAATTCAGTGAGCCGAGTTCTAGTGCGTCGTAAATCAAATAACTCATTCTGTTAACTATATGCTCTGGAAAGTTTTTGTTCTTGTGAGTTATATTGAGCCTGCAAATATTATCAAGATTCCCATTCTTATTCAGAAAGAGAGATTGCGTGTTTTGTGTGTGTGTGAAAGTTTTTTTTGTTTTTTTTGATGATTTTGGAAAGTGAACAGTGGAACAGATTTAAAATGCAATGCGAGTACACCCCAGAGCAATTGATTATTCATTTTGCGAAAGAAAAATGTTAAACATCATAGCTGACTTATGCTTTAGAGCGAACAGTTCGTTGAGTGGATTTCTGCTTCCGGTGCTAACTATAAATTTATTCCCCCAATAGAAATAAAAAAAAAAAGGAATGTATTGTCCATGCGTAAAATTAATTTACTCATAGTATAATAAGTTAAAACGAGTGAATAACATTCCACATGGATAAAACTGCAAAGCCATTGAAAAGTTTAAAAATAAACAAAAAAAAAAAAAAACTTTTACCTTAACACTCCTGTATATTCGACGAATCTAGGAGACGGGGGGCGGGTGCCAGCTTAGGTGTCGTCCTCGTCACTTGACTAAGGTTCAAAATTACGAGGTACGTCGCCAATAGCCCTCGTGTTGCTTCCAGTGCGATGTTAATAAAAACTAAACAAACTAACTAGTATTCGACGAATCGTATGAAACAAACTTTATTTTAGAGTGATTGACAAATTTCGGTACTCATGAAATTTTATCAAAGTTTAAAATAAGCAGTATCAAAACGTTGCACCACTCTTCTAAATAACAAACAAGTAATAGAAATTAAATCTCACCCGCTCACTATCTTATTTATAACTTGTTCAAGGTCCAATACTACAAAAATTAAAACGGTCACATAAATTGCATTTGTTGCGTAGCAACAGCGGATCGCGGCCACGTCAGTTTCGCTACATTCAGAACGTGCAATTTGTTTTCTTATTGTGAATAAAGTATTTGACAAGCTTTTATTTAATTTCTCGTAAATGAAAGCATATTTGTTAAGTCATATCTTTCAACTCTTGTTTTGAACGACTTCCTCTTTCCAATTGCCTTGAAATTCTGCAGAAGACCCATGTAGTCTCGATGAGAATAAAGTTATCTGATCTAGTGACCATGGTCTGATGCTGCAGACAGGATTAACCTGTGTGGCCGCTCCCTACCCTCCCACCTGTGCCGCCTGGGTCCATGGGTCTCTGAACCCTCTTCCACTCAGGCTACGGACCCATGTGGTGACCGGGAATGACAGAATAGTCCCACTGTAGCTCATGCATTTCGTAAGAGGCGACGAAAATGGGTATCCAGCATCTGGGGGTATAGCCGGGCACCTTGCCCCTGGGAATTATATCAGGGGACCTCAAGTACTTGCCTTCTTCAGGTAAGTACGGGCATCATGACCCCCGAGGTACCCTAGTGATTTTTTTTCTTTCCCTTGGGGTTTACTGTTTTTTGGTAAACTCGGGTTACCGTAGCGATCGTTCTTTATTTTCGACCTTCCTTCTTGTCAACTACTATCTTTTTTTCATCTTTACGTCTAGACCACAGTTTAATCTTATTTGGCGCAGCATAGCATAGCCATATCTGGCTCTTCCGCCATTAAACTTTACATTCACTCACCACTCAGGCTACGCAACGCTACTAAGAGCGAATTTAGTTATTTGTGATAATTTTTGTAAATTTTAAGAAAAAAATCATTACATATACATCATTCAAGACGAATTTTTATTTTATTTTGAAAACATTTAAATTTAAAAAAAAAAAAAATGGGAATTTTTTGTGGTGTTTATTAATATGAGGACTCTGTATTGCTGGATGAATTTTTGATCGGGAAATTATTCAATGCCACATTATTGTTCCATTGTACATTTTCTATTCTAAAGATAATTCTTTTCTTTTGATAACTGAATTTCACATTTAATTGAATAAATAAATCTTAAGATTCTGATTTATAAAGTAGTGAAATTTATCAATATGTAAAAATAGTGACAAATAACAGCAGTGTATTATGCAATCTCACATCATTCCCCTCGCTCCGAGACTTTTATGTGCGTTTTATTTCTAAAATATCGAGACGCGACTGTTATATAGACAGAAACTTCGAATAAAAAAAATAGCGTCTGCAAAGACGATAAATGATAAAAAGAGAAATATATCTGAATTAAAAGAGCAAAAGAAAAAGGTGGCTGGGAAAAGGAGGGGAAAAAAACGGTAAACTCAAAAAAAAAAAAAAAAAGGGAACCAAAGGGGCAGGGGAAAGAGAAAGAAAAAAAGAGGGAGAGAGAAATAAATAAAAAAGAATTCGAACGGCAGAGAGAACAAATATGCTCGAAGAAACATGAGAACGCACTCAAGATCTCATTCGAAGCGTATTTGAGAAGATTTCCACAGAAAGGAGCCAAAGGCGTTGGCTAAAATATATCTTCCCCACTCGAATTTTCGTAGATTTCAGCTGTTTAAAGGGATCTATCGTGTTTGATTCCCGCTTTTGATTTGGAAGGCTACGAAAAGAGACGTTGTTGGAAATGTCTGAAAGGGAATACTGATACTGAATTGTCAATGCGAAATAAGAAAGAAAGTATTGCATTGTACTGCATATTTACAAACATTCCGGGATGTTAAGGTTTCCTTTTTGTTCGTGTCTCTTTTGGATGGAGTAGGATTGTGAGATAATTAAATGCCATCGAACCGCCAATATTAATGTTTTAACTCTCTTGCATTTATAGATATTGTCTTTGGTTTTTTCAAGTTCATTATTTTCATTGTTCGAAAATTTAAACATATTTGTTCGTTATTAATTGAATGTTATTTGTATTCTTTTTTAAAGTACGACAAGAATAATTGATGGATTTCTATTTTCCGTGTGGCCTCAGTAGCCTAGTGTTTATTATCGTGAACTCGCATCGTGTGTTGTTTTCGATGAGTCGTGGGTTCGAGCCTGATGTCACTGAAGAACCACCGAGAAACGGAACTGATGCACGTTAAATTTGTCGAGGCTCCAAATTTTCCATTGGCATGGTGTGGGAATTGGGGAAGGAGGGACCATCTTTAGGAGTGGTGTTCGATACTTGATCGAGACTCAAAATTACGAGGTCCGTAACCAATAACCCCGCGTGCGACGTTAATGATCAATCAATCAAAATCAACTTTCCGGTATTTTTTTTTCGAAATAAAATATTTACTACTTAAATTTTATTGTGGTAATGTGGTCAGTTTTTCCATTGAAATCATAATATTAATGTCGTTTATTAAAAATCTAAATATCTTTTTTGGACCGAGAAATACGCCTTCATGTTTATTCTATAGCATGTAGTGAAATAAATTTTTTCGAGGATTCTGATGATATTACTTTTGAATTGATTCTTCTTGAATCATGGCTGCTGTAGTCGCCTGAACATGGTCGCTTCATATTTTTTCACTTTAAATCAAGCCTCGTGTTTGAGTTTTAATTCCACCAAAAACCCATTCTGAAATATAAAAAGAAACTGTTGAAAGTTTCAAAACAGATCCCAATGTATTTATGTGGGAATACATTGTATGGAAGTTACGAGATTGTGATGGCAACTTAAGTGCCACATACGTCCTTGTACCATGTTCAGAATTTCAAAGCTTGTCGCCAATAACTTTTCTGTAGCTTTAGAACAATGTTAATTCAAGCTGTTCATTAACACCATTAAGTCGTTATCTTATCTGTTAATGAATGCAAAATTTATTATTAACCTGTAGAACGCTGATTTTGAAGTTTTAATTTTAACATGTCTTATGAAACTTGTGATGGCGGAAGAGAATATTGTAATTTTTCGTGTTTTCAATGAAAAAAATTCGTTGTTATTGTGAAGAACTATTCATATGTCGGAAGTAATTCCTAAAATTTCACCAGAATGCATGTTAATGTAATTTTTATGTGTATTATATATGTACGTATGAAAGTAGGTCGCAGCAGCATTAACATATTAATACTATTATCTCTTGGCCTAGTCTTAAACGACGATATTATTTTATATTGTATTTGTTTTGAAGAATTTAAACACTATCTACTTTCAATTCAAATTTATATTTCAAGAATTTCTCTGGTATTGAGAAGTTGCCATGTTTTATCTTTGAACTTATTTTTTTTATTTCTTTTAAAGTTTTTCTTTTGTTAATCATGCATATATTCATCTATGTTCCTAGAAAGGATGCTTTGACTCTATTCAAAGGTATTTGGAAATTTCTCAGCAGTCTAGGAGTTGCGCCATCTAGCGATCAGTTTTTGAATCATGCTGAAAATGGATTCAAAAATTGTTTCTTAAAAATTATATCATTGTATTTTCCTCCTTTATAAATATTGTAAGAGCAAGTGGAGTTGTTATGAAGATTTTTGAACTGCAAAATCTAAACCGTACTTAGATTTATTGGACAGTTTCTTCTAAAGAGAGCTTAGGATGATTGGAGGGCTTTGTGTTCAATGTGTAATAAAATAATGATATTACGTTCTTACTATATTCTCGGTAGGTTTCAAACCAGAATCAGTCTGAGGATTGAACACATCTCTTTACCTTTAAAACGTATCATTTGACATGATTTATGCGTATAATTTATCTATACAATTTTCTGTTTACTAATCTTGTCAATTTCATTGGCACCATGATATCAAAAATTAGATATCAAATCTCAAAATGATATCTATTGGTTTAATTGATGTTGGTTAAAAATTTCTGTTTCAGCGCAATGTATGATATTGTTTTGCAATATTTTTGACCAGTATTGCATTATTCTTTTATGTCTCTGATAAAATTCGTTTAACTGATATAAACTATTATATGAGAACAATATAATATTTTTGTTGCGATATCAATTTGCTTCGGTTCGTTAATGATAAAAAAAATATTGTCAGAGGCGAAAAATTTTTACTATCACTTTGTTTTATCATATTATTACTTTACAAAAAATAATTATTAAAATGTATTCTCGTTCAGCAGATAAGACGAAAGAGAATGAATGTCTCTAATTTACATTTTCTAACTGAATCCGATGGATAAATCTTATCGTGATTGTTGCAGATTGATATATTGCGCAAATATTGCATGCTGAAAATATTCGTCTATATGGTGTTAATTTTCTTCATGCTAATTTGTATTAAGATGTACGGCAAAATTATACGGTTGAACGGCTTTTATAGTGGTATTTCTTTGAAAATTGTGTGTTGAGTAAAATGCTTATTGCATTGTTAATGAATTCTAAATCATTCTTTGATTGTGTGCCAACACGAACTTTTAAACTTTTACTGGCGAGACGCTTTTAATCTTCATAATTAAAATGTCTCGCCACAAAGTGCCTTGTAATGAATATTTATGTCGAACAGTGCCCGACATCCTCCTAGACAGGGTAGAGTCCTTATTGTTATATCATCACTTGCCATGAAATCCGACACAAATCTAACTGAACAACTTCTGGCACTGCAGTTTTCTATTTTAAATCTTCATTACTGGTATTACTTTGTTTCCAATGGGAACGTTGCATGAAATGAACATTTGAAATTAGATTTTTTTTTTATGATATAATGTTAATAATTCGATAATATATGTGTTTTACAACACCAGTAACCTGTAATAAATTTTTTCCCTGTTATGTTAGACTCGGTGATGAAAAAGTACGCAAGGGGTATTAGTAAGAAAATAAATCTTACGCGCTCCTCAAACAACTTTCCTAGCTCGTCCCAACTAATTCATTAAATACTACGAAAAAGTATTCTGTAATATTTTTTGTTGACTTGTTTCGCAATTAAATTTTTTAAAGCTTTAATTTCAGCATATAATTAAGCCATATGTACTAGCACCGGTTTTTATGTGTGTGTGTGTAAAATTTTGCGTTATACATGTTTTATGATGTATTAAAGCCTAAAATAAAGAATATTTTGTCATCATTTCATCATTAAGTGGTAAACATTAAAAATTTTTCAGTTCTCCGATTAACAGATTATACATCGAATTTATATTTGGTCAACACTACTACTTTACTCGAACGGGTAACGAAAATTGTACTTCAAAAACAAAAATTTAAATCTGTGTACGAAAATTAACTGTATATAATGGGGAAAATACATGTGCTCTTTATTGTATGTACTGTAAACATATGATACAACCTGAAAATACTTAACTTAAAAATTTTTCTTGCTTCTCGCGTGGTACATACATTACGCTAAGCAAATCTTATCTCCATCCGACAATTGTTGCGGTCTTAAATACGATACTGGTCGAGGTGAAAATGTATCCTTATAAGCTCCGTGAATATTCAGGAAAAGGAAATAAAATGTTTGATTATAAATTGCTTTGAGTCAACTAATAAGCATTTATCGAAAATGAGTTTTTCTTTCCTTGGAATTGCTGTTACTGACATCCAATAATGTGTCTTTGAAACCTTAGAAAATCCGTTGTGGTCAAATATCGTCTATGAACCTATTTCCTTTGAGTGAGGAGCTCCACTTTATCATAGTGTCATACTTGAAGGATTAATTTTGTCTCTCGTCAATGGTTGGGGCTGCACAGTGCTTCTCTTGTCTGGGTAAATGGAGGATTGGGAATATGAGACTGAATTCTCCCATCGTATACGTAGTAATTGAGGTAGTTCCTTATTAAATCTAATGAATCCTCTAACGTATACGATTCTGAGAGTGACTTCAGAGCTCAGGCGTCATTCATATTATTTTGCAGTAATTTGGAATTTGCAATTTCATTTTCAATATTTTTTTTAACGCTGCACTTAAACACAGTCTATATGTCGACTGAAAACTATCTATAGCGCAAGAGGCATTTGCATAATAATATTGTTTGAGATAAGTTAATTCCTTCCTGTAATAAGTTTTATATTGTTCTGTATCATAGACGTGTAAAAGAAGAATTAAAAGGAGAAAAAAAAATTGTTATACATATTAAATTTCTATGAACACACACAATAAAACAGCACAAGTGAAAAATGTTGTTTCATAATACTTAATTATCTTAAAGAATAACGGAATCTGAAGAATTCTTGTGTACACAAGTGAGTGTTATGAAATTCGTATATAATATAATAGAATCCGTGTGGAACGACCTTGGGGATTGAGAATAATCAATATACAAAACTTAACAATAATAAACAATAATAATAAGTAAAATAATAAATAATAATAAATGGAAGTGAAAATAATAATACTAAATAAAATGTAAAATTAAAAAAAAAATAAGTAAAGTAAAATAATAATAATAATAAATAAAAGAAAATTAAGAAATAAAATGTTTGTTATAAACTATTGCATGCGAAATCTCATCTAGCACATGACAATAAAAATAAGAAAAATAAATTATAATAAAAAAATAATAAAGTGTCTAACTATCATGATTATTGAAAAACGTTCTCATCCCTTGGTATGGGTAAAATTCTGTCGAAGTTACCGAGGTAAAATTAAGAATAATTGTTATTCTGAGTCAATATCCAAATAGAGTAAACTTAGTGTTACACTGAATATCATGTGCTTAGAAAATGAACAATTAATTCAACTTAAAATGATCCAATTTTTAGAAAGTCTATTTACTTCTATTATGGTTGAATATTTTGCTAATGTTATATTTATTTCATATCATTTTTTTTTTATTAATGTTATGCTGAATTAATTTTTAAATTTTATTTTTTGCATTTTGAAACAAGTAAACAAAGATATGCTGCCTGAAACGATGAGTGTTCCATTCTTGGCTAAGGAATGTTGTTGCAAGTCTCCAAAGACCTGTAGGATTAGACTAATCCCATGATATTGTGCACTCTAAGAAAATCCATCATTAATGAATTAGGGAGTAGATTCTGTTAAGAAAGCTCCAAACAATCGGAAATATGGTTAGGAGAGGCTACGCTGTTGCAGCATTTGGTTCAAGTTGGAAGAGACTGAGTTCCATTGTAGTAAGTTAAGATGTCCATTGAAGAAGCGAGTGAAAGCGTTGTTCCTGCTTCCCACACTGAAATGTCAAAGAGCCTACCGGACGAATACCATGATACTATTGGTTTACTAGTAGGATGGTCCAAATGGCTGTGTATTTACGTTTAAAATTTGGAAAATATTTCTATAAATGTTAGAAAGTAAGGTAGATACCAATAATGATAGGGTATCACTGTTGGTAAATCTTTCTAAATATTTAAAATATCAATTTCAGTATTGTCCCGCATTCTATACCAATTAGGTAAATGTTGAATGGAGCTTTGGTGGTTACTTTAAATCCAGATTTCAAATTATTTTAGGAAGTGATGGAGCCAAATTGAGATCCACATCTGTGACAATTCGGTTCGAAAAACTGAGTAACGATCAGAATTCCTTCTCTGGATTTTTCAGGAACAGAAGTGCAACCTTCTGAATGAATTTGATTTGTTTCATCAATTTTTTTCATTTGGTCTAATGTTTATACATTTATTCAAATATGGTTTAAATGTACACGTTAATTACAGCATCTGGCTTAGTTTTCACCCTCTGTATTTTGAAAGAATTTTGAGATTAATGGTAATGGCAACTCTTTTTTTAAAACAATTACTACACTTTTTCAAATAAACGTCACTTAAGTTTTGTTTGTTTGTCTGTTTATATATACGGCCTTATGAGACAATGCAACAGACATCATTACAACGCGAGCAATTCGTTCCGCGTTGCAGGAAATCTTAGTATAAGGGATATACATTATCAGATCGATTTATGCAACTTAAAACATGTGTCTCTAAATTTGAACTCTTACTGTATATTGCCAGTTAAATATGATTCAGTTTGAAATATCATTTTAATACAAACAGACTGTTAGTGTTAAACTGTTGCAAATAAGATTTCTTTTAATGTAGAAGTTGGTTTTAGCGCACAGGGAATGCGTTTATATATATATATATTAAAGTGATTTTCTTCTAACTGATACTATTTAATTAATTTTATATAAAACAACACTCGAAGCCAATTTCAGTTTCAAAGAACTATTTTATTTTAGCGGAGAGAGAGATCATTTCCACACGGCGGGAATTACACCACTCCGCCGTTGGATACAGATTATGACAGCATGAGCATAACAACAAGAGAGCAAGAAGAGAGCGTTTGTGTTTATATATATCTGGGAAATTTCACCATAAACGTCAAAGATCACGTGGTATAGAAAGAGGGACTTCAAGGGAATCTAAGTGTAGACTTAAAGTCTGGTAGGGATCATCTCTACAGGTCTGTACCGTGGGAGGATGCTGATCTTGCAGATTTTAAGAGCGCGTGATTGAATAAATTAAAAAGAAAAAAGGAATAGTACCAGAAAATAAGAATGAACACTAGCTTTTAAAGGAGAGAATGGGAAAATTTAGGAAATTAAATTAATTATATATGTATTATTGAGAGAAATTAATAGGAATTAAGTTAAATGATTACGCACGCACACACACACGCGCGCACACACACATATATAAAAAGATTTTTTTTTTTACCTAGCTATGTTGGTGCTGGTTAAGAAACATAATTGACTGTTAAATCAATAAATCTGAACATGAAAATAAAACGTTTTAATTTATTTGTTGATACTTATGATAGTGATTAAAAGTTGAATAATTTTTTTTTCTTTCTTTAAATGTGTATGTTATTATTCTTTTATAAACTGTTAGGTTTATTGTTCATGTATATACAACTGATAAGCGCATAATTTCGCTTATTTAAGCCAAATAGAAAAGAAGCACGGAAATTGTGTCAAAACGTTACATTTATCTTACCGCTATTCCGGGCTTTTTACTGCGCTTCGTGTGATCTTGTGCTAAAATTCCGTCGTTTTATACGAATGCTCGTCAAGAGGCTGCGTGTTATAAGGGTGTCGAATTGTAATTTCCTGCTGTCGTTTTTGATTACTAATAATTTGATGCGGCTTTATAAGATTGCAAATAACCCAATGTGACCAACTGGTTAAAATCCCCGCTCCTAAGTAGACGATCGCTATGGAAATAAATTTTATTTTCTGACATTTATTTATGTTTTATAAAACTCGATTAATAATAAAATTTTGAATGTAATGTTCACTGAATGTAAACTATGAATTGAATTTTATAGAACACATGTTTTTATGTATTAAATCATGCATGTTATTACGCTTTGGCATTAGTTGAATAGATGCACTTTCCTGAGCAATGTGCATTCTATTCGTCGAATAATTTTGATATGTACTTAGTTTTAGTTTAAACACTTGAAAAAAAATGTGAGGAATTTCGAAAAAGAAAAACAAATGACATAATTATTTTCTTTTCAAAAGAAGACTTTTTTCTCAGATTAACGGACGCGTTTTTTTTTTTATTTCTAATTTTCGTGTATTCATTATCTTTCTGTTAAAGGAATATTTTTTATTAAGGAGGGGGGAAGGAAAGGAAGAAAAAAAAACTTATCTTCTTGAGGAAGATTACTTCTACAGATGTGCATGTTCAATTTTCCCTGCTCTTTAAAAAATAATTCAAGCTTCTAAGATTTTTCCTTTAAATTGAAAAACGGGTGCTAGTGAGTATATTATTTTTTCTTCCTCCCGTATATCTAACGGAAAAGGAAAGAGGAAAAAAATAAATAAAAGAAACTTTTTATTTCATTTAAAGTTTCTTTATGAAGAATTAAACTTGGAGGAAAAATCGCTACGATGAAGGTGGGATTGCGTTATTTCAGGTGAAGGTGAAAGAGAGAGAGAGTAGATTATAAAGAAAAAGTATGGGAAAAAACATACTTTTTTTGCTTCTTTTTTTAAAAAAGAAGGAGGAAGGTAAAGGAAAGGTTTCCTTCATACACTTGAAAACGCATTAGATGCTCAGAGTATAAAATAAAATTTCAGTGCGTGCTCTCTGTGATAGGAGAAGACCTTTTATTAATGAAGAAAAAAATAAAGTTAAAAAATTATGAAGCACACGTTCCCCCATTTTTTTTCGTTTGGTTATAATTTCATTTTATATTTCAGCTTAGTTTTAGGGAGCGAAGGGTGGACCATCACTCCTCTATTATCCCCCACCCCCCTTATTTCTTAATGCCGACTTTTTCGCTTTAAAACATTAAATGGGTTGAAAAAAAAAATTGGGGCGAAAAAATAACCTTACTAGATTAATCCTCCGGAGAAAAATATTTTTAGTCTCATAAAAATGAAAGGAGGGGCAGGGAGAGAAAGGGCGAGGTAAAATCTTGAGGTAATTTTGAGGAACACCATAATTTTATTCATAATTTCGAATATTTTTTACCCCCCTCATCAAGACCCGTTTCTTCGTCTAATATTGAATCTTTCATTTATGTGTGTGTATGTACGTACATGACTGGATTTAGGTACTTTAGTCGGTGTTGCTCCTTTTAACTCGAACGTATCTTAATATGTTTTGCTCTGATTCGTTGCTGGGAAGTTTTCGTGTTTAATAGCTTTAAGGAGATGGTGAGAATTTCTCTTTTTCCTCTTAAATTTCGGGATCGAGACGCTTTTGACGTGATTTTTTGGCTTTCCTTTTGGGAAATTTTGTGGTATACGCAACTGTTCATCGGATTTTCTCCTTCCTCTCCCTAACATAGTACGAAGTAAGATTTAATTTAATGAGTATGGATTTTATGTGAGAGTATTTAAATGTAAAACCGCGTGTTCCAAGTTTTTAAAAATACTTTCTCTGATTAAATGTGCTTAATTCGTGGAAATGGTTTACCAAGTTTTAAATTTATGTTTCTAATATACACATTGATGTAAAATTGTGAATTACTTGTATAACTTTTGTATCTTAATGATTAATATTCGTAATTTATAGTTTGATAGAACCATGAGATTTAGCAGTTAGTGTGTGGTAGTTTTAAGTCTTGAATTCATCAATAAAGCCCATCTTGTGAAATATACGTAATTTATAACGGGGCTTCAAATTAACATATTTTTTCATTCTCAGAAACTTTGTATCTATCGCAAGACACGATGAAGAATTATTTTCATCACGTGACTATGATTCAAAATAATGACATCCGTTGCCAACAACTCATTATGCAATGGAAATGGGCTATGAACTTTCTTATTTTTTATTTCTTATTTTTATTTAATCTAAAACTCAACCTCGAAGATTTATTTTAAATAAATTTTCTTATGTTAAACAGAAAAATTTTCTCCGTATTATAGAAATAAAAACAGTATTAATTCTATCTTACTTATAGATGATTTTTTGATACATTAATCACTTTCTAAAACATTCTACACAGCGGATATCTGGAATGATGCTTTAAAAAGCGCACCAATACACGCTGAATGCTATTTCTGTCAAAAGCTATATATATATATATATATATATATATATATATATATATATGAGTAAATTTTCTATGGTTGTTTTTTAAATTTTTCGTGTCGTGTTTATTAAATTGATTTAGAGGTTATGGTTTTTCCTAAAGAATTTAAAAGGACGTGAAAATGTTTTCGAATGAAAAAAAAAAAAAAAAGTAGGTATGCAATGAACACGATAAAAGCAATGTAAATCAGTTTCAATTGAGATGGTTTATATTGTGTAGGAATTCCTATGCAAATATTATAAAACTGCTATAATCTGATTTTTAATGCACTAAAATACTTATTTATACATATTTAATATATTAAACAGTTCTTTTCGAAAATCATTCCGTTCCCAAAGAGAACGAAATAATTTTATGCAGTTTTGTGATGCGTGCAACTTATTTCTTTCAATTAGTATATTTATTTTAAAATTAAAGTGCACAGGCCAGTCATGTTTTAATCGCGTATCTGAAAGTTGAAATGCTTGTCGTTGAAAATTTTATTCTTCCCATACAAGACTTTATAGGAGTGCTTCTCGTTTATTAATTGACTGAAAATTTTATTCAATAGTATTTCAAGCATGGAATGTCAGTTTTCATTTTATAATGAATTTATAAGATGTATTTTTATGGATGTATGGGATTATTTGCGGTGTTTAAGATTTTTAGTCATTACAAGCATTGATTTATCAATGAAACTGATCTATGAAGCATAATGTTTGTAATATATATATGCAATAAGTTGATCTTTTAATCTTACAATATTGTACGCATAAAAAGTGACGTATTAAATAATACCGTTTGTTAGTTACGTTGATAAATTGTAAAACATTGATAAGTAATTTCCAAAAAATATGGTATTGTTACTTTTGCTCCTGAAGTTGCGTAACTTTTTCTGCTCTTGATATATTATCTTTTACCTCAATGTCTTTTGTCTTGCGTACGATATTTTATATGGGGAAAAAGTTGGGGAAAAAAATAACTGTTCGTTTTAAATAGATGAGGGGAGGAAAAGAGTGCGAATAATAATGATACGAGGGAAGAAGAAAGAACTTTTCCTTTCTGATGGGAAAAAAGGCATTCTACCTTAAGCTGAATCTCAGGGCTTGAAGGAGATAGAGAAGAGAGACGGTATATAGAAGCTTTTTTTACCCTCTCTCATGGGTTTTAAAAAAAGTGTTTCGCATTTTCAAAAGATGCACCTGCTTTTCCTGCATGTTTCGGATTTTTCAATCTCTTTCATATGCGTGTGTCTGTGTTGAGAGAATGTTTTTTTTTTTTTCCTTCTCAAATCTCAATTCTGGAAGCCATATATTTCCTAACTATTCTAAACGCTATCGCCACTGGAGCCTTGTGTGTTGAGATTTTGTGGCTAACAAAAAGATGGTTGAGGTGAAAGAAGAGAGGGGGGCAACGGGAGGTAAGCTTTTATCCTGATCGTTTCGGGACCGATTCAGAACTTGGTTTTTATAAGGCTTCCCCCTCCATCAGCGCAAAGGTTTGTGTTATTTATTTTTTCATCAATTCCATTGTTTACTTTGATACCCTTCTCCTATTTCAAAAACTCCGTTCTGTGATATTGTGATGTTTTATTATGATTTCATGGGCACAACTGAGTTTTTAATGCCTTAAATGTGTTGCCTTTTTTATGTCACTGCTTTTTTTAAATCTTAATATGTGGCAATAAAATAAGATGACTATTTTTTTTAAACATTTCTCTTCAAACTGCCTCCATAGATTTTAAAATCTTTTAAAAGTATTAGTATTCCCCCCCCCCTTTTTATTAGCTAAAGGCTGTACAATATATTCAAAAGGTAAATATTTGTTATAATAAATTGCCGTTTTTATTCGTCATTATATTATTAAAGTATATTTGGATTTGATTAAACAAGTTAAATTTGTTGCCAATATTAGTGCAGCACTGTTGAAATAGATTTATTGAGATACAATGTATCAATCTAAAATCTAATCAAAATCGTTGTTTTAATCAGATTTGGATATTTTCTTCAAATCTATATAAAATATGTAATTAATTGAAAATTGCTTTCTCAAACTCGGTGTTAAATTTTATGAGTCGGTAATTATTTTACGCTTGTAAAATTTTGATAATCGGCCTTACATGAGACATTTTTAAAATGATCCATTATGTAATAATATTTTAAAAGTATTTAAACTGTTTAATTAATTATGAATAATATTTCGTTTGCAGCATGGACCTCCCCCCCCACTGTATTGATATTATTGGTTTCAATTCTAAATGTATAGTTTTTATTGTTATTTACCCCATGCTTGCTTTTCATTCAAAATCGTGCGCTGTAACATTATTGATTGGCAGAATGGTTAACCAACACTTTTCATTTTTAAGGAACTAAAACTAAGAGAAATAAATTATTTAACCTTCTACCATTTATTTATTTTAGTAAATAAAATAAATATCCCTATATAAACCATAATGTATTAATTGATATCTGTGGTCTTTTGATTACTTTGAAATTAATTACCATCGATGTTTTTTTAAAAATATGTAATATTTTCTTAATGTAGTTCTACAAAAAAAGCATTAACCCAGAACAAAATACCGTCTTCTGAAGTAAATATTAGATATGAATAAGTTTCGTTTGAATGGATAAATTTATTTCAGTTCTATGAGTTTTCATAAGAACTTCAATAGAAAAATAAAATGGAGAAATAAGTGCTTAAAAACTGCTTGATTGAATCTTTATTTTGAGTTTTAAATATGCATTCGGTATAGATGAATATTGGATTCCTCTTTACTAGCCTGTATGGGGCGTATATTTTTCTAGGCAAGTACATGAATCATTTCGCAAAAGGATTTGAGTACACTGTTGATCATTTTCTTTCCGATGGGTTTACTGGTGATGCATCCTCTGGATACTTAGCGATCTCTCTCTATTGTCGACCTTCCTTCTTGTCAACCAGTTTTTACCTTTTCTTCTTCTTTTTTTTTTTCCTGTTTACATTAGAGTTTAAACAAATGCTTGGCGCAGCTTATAGTCATATTTTTCACCAAAACTCATTAATTGTCGCTCATTTCCCCATAAATGAATTTCTACTTAGTGACAAAACACATGTCTAATTGTATGTTGTTTAAATATTTCTGACTTTCAAAATTAGAACAGTGTTTTGTGTTTATAAAATCTGGAATGGAGGAGATATTTTTCAAATGAAATATATCGTGAGTTTTGGAAATTTAGGAGCAAAAAATAATTTATAAAAGTGTTACAGCTTGTTTTCTGTTGGTATTCGATCAAATGTTTTCTTTGCGTGGCGGAACTCATATTGAAAGATTTCAGTCGTCAAAACAACGATAAAAACTAAATGGTTTATACAAGCACGTGAACAAAAGAGATTGTTGACCTTGGTTTGAGGGTTATCAGTTGAGATAGATTTCATTTTTTTTTTAACTGTAAACATTAAATTATAAATTACGAGGAGCTGAATTATAGCTTGATGTTTGTTATGAGCTTCGTAATGCTTGGTCAGATGTTTTGATATTTTTCTGAAGTGGAGATTGGTTTTACATTGGATGAATGAACTTCTGCATTTTTTTTATTTGATATAAAGAATTATTAATCAGACATAAATAGAAAGATATCAAAAGGTCTGTTAGCTTAGATGGAAGTAATACTCGCTACTTTTTGTTTGTTATAAGCTTCGTATTGATTGGTCAGATGTTTTTGTTCTTTCAGTTGATGGAGATTGGTGATAACTAATAAGTTCTTTTTTCTTATTTTGTGAATGTTCACAATAAATAAATTGCATCTAATTGCATCACTTCCTCAGGGGCTTTTCTTCTTTAGGTCAGTATGGGAATCATGACCCCGAGGTATCCTTGTGATCTTCTCCTTTCTGTCTCTGGTAAACGCGGGTGACGCGACCACGAGATACCCAGCGATCCTTCTCTATTTTCGACCCTCCTTTTTTAACAACCAATTTTTACCTTTTTCTTCCGGCTAAAATACAATTTGAAACAAATGTTCGATTGAGCTTAGTGCAGGTTGGATATTCCATACAGGGCCATAACTGTTACTAATCGCATTACATCGCAAGTAACATTCTTAGATAAGGCAAACACCAATTCACACATTGCTCTATTTTTAATAAATAAGAAAAAAATGTTGGAAATAGATAAAAGTTGGTATAAGTGGAAAGCATAGTTATCTGAATATGATTTTTTTTTTAAAAAAAATTTATTTTCTATTCTAAACAAAGTTTTTAGTTTTAAAAGTTTATTTTTTTAAAAAAAAAAAAGTTCTTCCGCCTTAATGGGACATTTTAACAAGGTGTGCTGGAGGTTTGATAATATCTTCGAAGACCATGAAAAATGAAGGAAATTTAATTTTAAAATTACGATTCGGGTGAAAGTGTCTAATTGGAATCAGTTTAATTCGTTAGTAATCATATCATTATTTATCTGTAGTATGTTTTTTTCCTCTTGAGTTTTATTCTTAAATTGTCATCATTAGAGTATTTTTGAAATACTATTCACATTACTTTAATTTGATTCTTTTCTTTTGGATTTTATATTGAGTAGTTTAAGCAACACTCAAGTCAAATTTTTCAATCGAATTTTTCATTGACTCATTCAAAGTAAAGAAAATCAAAACAAAAAAACATTATCTTACTGCGAAAAAAAAAATTCCTTATTACTGTTTTTTGTATGTGCTGTAAATTATTCAGAAGATTTTTAAATCGGGAAATATTTTGAATTTTTTATGATGTCCACTTATTAATTGGGTTTAGTTTTATTTTCTGGCATCAGATAGATTAATTTAATAACTAATCTAGATAAAAACATCGATCAGTGATAATTTATCACCTATTCAAGACATCCTCCTAAAGGTGATTAAAGTCTTCCGTCCTGGCTTTTTTACTTGTCGTGAAATTATAAAGGAATATTAATAAACAATGTTTCTTAACTATTAATATAATTAGAAATAGTATGCAATAGGGAAACAAAGTAAATATATAATAATTTTGTGGAGTCTACATAATTTTAACAAAGTGCAGCGAAAAATGAATATCTCACTCATCTTTTTCAGATCGTCAAAATGTCACTTCCGAACTTATTTTTTTATTCTTTTTATGAGTTGGTTGAGTACTTAAATGCAAATATTGTCATGACAACCGTTAATATAGCACAGGATTCGTAATAAATTATTATAATTGGCTCAAATTTCCCACAGGTTCAAATGTCCTTTACTCTCCAATATCATTGTATAATTTTATTATGTGGTTTATGTTATTCATAATTTTTGGCTAAATTTAAAAAAAAAAAAAAAAAAAAAAAAGAATAGTAAAAAAAAAAAAAAAGAGTGGTCATGGACGCGCGCGTATGGCTGTGTTTTCGTCGAGGCGAAGGTTTGAGTCCTGATGGTTCTAGACTCACCGTATAACGAAGCTGATGCACGTTTGATCTGCCAAGGTTCCAAGTCCTTCCATTGGTGGAGTAAGGAAGTTCGGAGAGGAAGTATCGACTCAAGTGTCACTTGGCAGAGACTCAAAATTACGAAATCCGTTGCTAGTAGCCCCGCAAGGCCGCGGTACCCTAGTGGTCATAGTCGCAGCCGGTGGGTTTTGTCGAGTCGTGGGTTCGAATCTGTGATGCCACCAACTAGCCATGTAGCCGGGACTGATGTACGTTAAATCTGTCGAGGTTCAAAGTCCTCCCGTTGGTATGGTGTGATGTTAGGAAAGGAGGTGTGCCAGTTCAGGTGTCATCGTCGCCACTTGACCCGAGGTGCAAAATTACAAGATCTGTCGCCAATAGCCTGCGTATTGCTTCTAGTCCAATGTTAATAAAACCATCCAGCCATTAGCCCCGTGTTGCTCCCAAGTGCGATGTTAATGATCAATCAATGAAAATGCTAAAATGGAGATAAAAATGTTTTGTTGTTTCATAACTTTTATTTATGGTAATAAGTAAAGGAATTTAAACGCACAATGTCAAGTGTAAAAATTTCTTTTAATATTTGGAAATAACCCCCGATATTGCGGTTTTAACTAAAACTTTGAATTAATTATCGAGTACAATATTCATTCAAACGTGACGTTAAACTTAAATGTGTGATTCTCCCCTAAATTGCATTAAATTGTTTTAATTCAAATTCCTTTTTTTTTTTTGAGACTCGAGAGAAATAAAAACTCGAGAAAGTGAGAGCAAGAAGTGATAAAAATAACATCAAGATCATAACAGAAGAAAAAAAAACAAAGTTTCACCCGCCTTCGTTACGAATCATTTAACCCTTCTCCACTCTTACGTTAATAGCTTTCTAATGTTGCTTTTACTGAAAGAAAGTTACCTCCACCGTCAACTCATCTGCTAGGGCGGGAAAAAGAAGCAAATGATCAGAATGAAAACATAGCAGCAACACTGCAAGCTGTGCGAAGAAGCTATCAATCTTCCAGTCGTTGCAGCTGGTTTTTTGTTTGTATTTTTTTTTCTTTATTGTTATCTTTTTTTAGTAAAAAAAAAGTTATACTCCTGTTTTCTTTGGAAGAATATAGCTTATCTAACAGTGGTGAACTATGTATAATCAAGAAAAAGCTTTCTCTTAGGTTGCTTGGTTGCTGCCTTGCCATTTAGATATTAAAAACATCGTTTGTTCTTTCGTGCTGAGTTAAGTTTTTATTATGTATTTTTTTTATTCATCTTTATGAATTTGCTATCGCTTTTCTCATTGGCAAATAGTGTTTTTTATTTTTTAATATTGTTGCTGATTTCTAGGTTTTTATCCAAACCTTTTTAAAAATCTGTGCATAAAAAATGTATATGGAATCTTTCAAGATGTTGTTTATTCTCTAAAAAAAAATTAAGAATGTATGGGAAATAAATAGAAAATTGATAGGGGAAAGATATAATGTATGGAAATTAATGATACTTGTAATACAATATTCTTTTTAGAGGGATAGTTATTTTAAATTGATATGAAAAAAAATTGAAGGTTATATTACAAATATTCAGCTAAACGGTTTATCCTTGTCAAATGATTCCCGTTTATCCCGTCGTTATCCATCCATTATTAATAATTGCGAATATTGAAGACGTTGCGAAAGATTGATCCAATTAACATGTTTATCCACTTACAAAGAGCTGATTGTTTTAATAGGGGTTTCTGAATATGATTGACTTACCTTTTAAATTGAAGAATATTATGGATGGCATGTACTTGGAAGAGGTTATTTTCATTTAAATAATTTTAAAAATATTCACGTACAAGCTGTTTTTCATTCTACTAACTTTACAATCATAAGTTTTATCATCAGTATATAATATCACAACTTATTTATATTTAAATTTAAAAAAAGAAATTTTTTTTTTTACTGTTTCCCAAGTCAATAAATGAAACACCTATCACGTTGAATAAACAATTCATAAAAATTCCTGTAGTTATAAAATTTGTTAAAATTGAAATCACGAAGATCGTATTCTTTCTTGTAATCGGAACGCTGAACTCTTTGGTTAATATCACAGTCTTCATCTCCATGACGTTCTTGTTTTGTGTCTGAGATGCTCTGAACTCTCTATTATTTCTAAAAATAATGGGGATTTCTATGCATGAATTTCAATCGAACTTCAAGTCCTCATGTGGCGTGGTATGGAAAATAAAAATGAGTTGTCATCTTTTTAAATCGATCGTCATTCAGAATATATAGTTCCTTATTCAACAGCTCTTGCTTGGGACTAACAAATTCAATTCCAATCAAATTCAATCCAACCAAACCTAAGACCGTGATGTGGAATTGTCGGAGTCTTCTTCACTTTTATCAGCAGCACCTCTACTTACGTAGCATAATGCGGAAGAAAAAATATTGAGGTATCAATTCAGTGTCGTTTCAATCATTAACCGTAAAATAACTTTAAAGTGTTATCAAGATGGGGTGATATTGGTGTATGAGTTTATAAAGCAATAAGTTCTCACGATTTTTCATCTTTTGTATGGTTTTGAAATACTTTATCTGGTGGCTTAGGCCTCTTATTGGCCCAGAAATTAATTTAGATAGAAAAGGTTTAAATTTATTTGTCTTGTCTTTTAAATTAAAATAAATAAAATTCAATATAACCAAACAGTGCTCATGATTAGTACACATTGCAATAGGGAATTACTGTGGTTCAATCGCTATTGCATATGCATGTTCAATGTCAATGCATATGCATGTTCAATCTCAAATACGAAGCAACACTTTCCTTTTGATAACAACGGCACATCATAGAATGTGATACGTTGCACTCCAAGATCATGAACAGTGGATTTTAATGTGGGATGGTCCTTTTTGGATTCTTTGAATTTATAAATAAAAGACCCGTTGAGAGTTATTGCACACTTTTTGTATAGGAATGTGAATTGCATTTTCAGGAGGAAAGTACTTTTTCTCTTTCTTTGTGGTTGCCCTGCATCTCTCCCGGCCTCACATTTAAATAAGAAGCTTGTCAAGATCTTACACATTCACACAGATACATTCACACTCCCTCGACAGAGACAAGCATTACACTCGCTAGTCGCACAGACAACTTATATCAACTTTCACCACATTATGTAATGACATGAGTCTAACTTCTCCGTTTGGGGCACCACTTGTCATCCTCCCCCAGGTACGTAAATTGAGTATAGATTATCTTAACACTGTTTGTTTTATATATTGAAGTATCATTTGCGTCATTATTCTTCATTATTTTCTATTCTCATCTATGATCAGAACTTCTCTCCACTATACGATCAGTTCAATTAGCCTAGTTAATTAATTATGGATGTACTTAAATATGAACATTGTTTAGAATTTTTACTCCTGTGCATTATTTCAAAAACTTATTTTCGTTTGCTTTGGATTGCAGGAATAAAATATGAAAGTATTGTTCATTCTTAGGATTTTGAAGAAATATCATTTATTCAGTAAAAATCTTGATAAATCAGATTAATTGGGACCAGGTGATGGTAAAGAGGTATAGCAAAGTTTGTGTTGGCTTTGTACAAAATATTTGTGAAGTTTTTCTCCCCCATATTCCTTTTATACTTTCATAGTTTTTGGAAGATTTGTGTGAAGAAAGTAGTTTTTCCGACCGATTTTCAAATTTATATTTTAAAAATAATAATAATAAAAAAGAAAAAAGTCTTACAGACGGATCCGTGTTATACGAAGATCTGAATTAGTGGGTCCGACTTTTAACGAGACCCGTGTGGTGACCGGGAATGAGTGAATAGACCCACTGTAGCTCATGCATATCGTAAGAAGCGACTAAAATGGGCACCCTGCCCCTGGGGATTATATCAGGGGACTCAGAGACTTGCCTGCTTCAGGTAAGTACAGACTTTATGACCCCGAGGCACCCTAGTGATCTTTTTCTTTTTCCTGGGGTTTACTGTCTTTGGTAAACACGGGTTACTCTCTCCCGGGATAACCTAGCGATCCTTCTCTATTTTTGATCCTCCTTCTTGTCAACCAATTTTTGTCTTTTCTTCAATTTTTTCACTTCTAGACCACAGTTAAATCTTGTTTTTCGCAGTGTAGCCCTATCTGGCTTTTGTGCCATAAACTTTACATTCACTCACTCACCGACTTTTAACGAGGTTTTATTGTAATAAAACAAATTTAGGTTAGTCAGAAAGATAGTAAATACTTGATCAAAATGTAAATGTAATGCAGATTAGTTACAGTTACTTAAATAAAATTATATGGATTGAAATCCTAGAATTTGTTTTGCGACAATGAAACCCAATTTTTTCGACCGATTGATTGAATTGCTCAGTCCGAAATGCATCTAATTTTCTCACTTCTTTAGCTCATGCACTTTCTGTGAGTTTCCTTTTAACCATTGATCCTTCCATTAGTACGAACTGTGTACCACCAATAAATGTCACTAAAGTACTTTTCTTTGCTTCGGGGACAGATTGTACCTTGTGTGAAAGCGAGTAGTTTTTTTGGCCATCGACTTCCGGTCGGAAGTGCAACAAATGCTATTTCCGCATTGCGTTTGCTAGGGGATAGAAAAAGAATGTTGGGGCGGAAATCTCCCTTCTTTTTCGATTCATAACACGTGTTTTTCTCCACCGCAGAACGGATACCACTCGCCTAAGATGCTTTGATCCTACCCTTTCATCCGATTGTGGGCGGATCTTTTCATTAAGGGATTACGGAGGATCAGGTTAATCCCATTCGTGTGGGGTAGTCTACCCTGTTTCTGAAAGGAAATATATTATTTGTTTGTTATATATTATTTGTTTAATGCTCTCGAGCAATGTTTTTTTGTGTTGGAAAATAACTTAATGTATTAATAGTTTATTATACCTTTTTAAGCATGAACCGGAAAAATGGCATGATATAAAATTCAGAAATAAAGATTTTTTTTTATCTTTACACTTAATATAATATTGACATTTCTTTTTTATATATTAAAGATTTAAATTTGCGACCTGTTTAACATGATACTTAGTTGTAGAAGTCATTGTTTCTAGTTGTAACTATGCGTTTTGCTCTTCTTCTGTGACAATGTGTTAAAATCTGTTTTTTTCTCGAGCATACCTTTAAGTTATCTAGTGCTTTCTGGGTATCATGACCCCGAGTTAACCTAGTGGTCCTTTTCTATCCCATTCTGTGTTTGGTAAACATTGAGTGACGCGCCTTTGGGATACTTGAACGATCCTTCTCTATTTTGGACTCTTCATGTCTAGATCAAACATACACGTTATATGGCGCTGCTTAGTCAAGTTTGGCTCACGTGTCTCAACTTTTACTTTAAAATGTATTGTTATCCCTTCCGCTTATAAAAATTAACAAGATTTTTCTTGAGAAATGAATTTTTCCTCATAGCTACTCTTTTTTTTTTTTTTTTAACCATTACATTTTATTCATGATATTTGATATGCAAGTGATCATATTTCTATAGTTCCAGTATATTAAATTATGATAATCGAGAATGTTTCGTTTAAAAAATGTTTTCTCTTATTTTGTTTCATTCTTGTTTTCCCCCTCCCATCTTGTATTAACTTTAAAAAAGTGCTTACGTTTATGCATATATATTTGCCAGAGTTGCAGATGTGATGGCAGAATTTCGAATTTCGTTGCCAATCGATTATTAGTTTGAGTCTTGTTCTAATTTAGATTCGTTCTAAACCTAAACACTTAAAAGGGAAAAGTTACGATTATCGAAAATGACTTCGCAAATCGCGGTAACCATTGAGAATTTTCGAAATAAAAAAAAAAAAGTTTCTTTATGTAAGAAATACATTCTGTCGAAACTATTTCTACATGAATGTTATTTTAAACTTTTTTCTTGGTGTTTTCTTTATTATGGTCGTATGTGTATTGTAGGTTAATAGTACAATTAATGGAAGTTCATCCCCATAAGTATGAAAGCACACTGGCTTGTAAAAATGGTCGCGGAGCTGACTGGTCAAGGTTAAGCGCTCGCTCCTGCCAAGTCGTGGGTTTGATTCCTTATGCTGCAAAAGACCGACGTGTAAAGGAGTTGGTGCACGTTGAATCTGTCGAGGTTCCAAATCCTCCCAATGGGTTGGAGTGGAAGTAAGGAGAGGGAATGCCAGGTCATATGTCTTCCTCGTCACTTCAAAAAGGTTTAGTTTACGAGGTGCATCGCCAATAGCCTAGGAATCAGAATTCTTATTACAAGCTGCGCTTGAAATTTTGAAAGTATTCCCCCTTCTTCGGATGATTGATCGCCTTATTAATGTCGCTCTTAGAAGCAACACGAGGGCTATTGGCAGAATGCCCAAGGGGACCGAGCTCACCCAAAGGGTTTAGAGCTACAAACCTGCTCCCCGGATGACAAACACGCTCACACTCTTCATTTATTGGCGAATATATATATTTTGTTACAGCAATAAAGGGAAACATATAACAGTGCTCATACATGTTGGAGCAAAGGAAATATATTACATAATTTCGAGGTTCAAAAAATGTATCTTTCCCTTTTTTCTTGTTTTGAATTTTTTTTTTTTTTTTTTGCCAATAAATGCTGAGTGCTTGGGTGATTGTCACCCGGGGTGCCGGTTTGTAGCTCTAAACCCTTTGGGTGAGCTCGGTCCCCTTGGGCATTTTGCCAATAGCCCTCGTGTTGCTTCTAAGTGCGACGGTAATAAGGCGATCAATCATCCGAAGGGGGAAAAGTACTTTCAAAGTTTCAAGCGGAACTTGTAAAAATTCTGATTCCCTGACAGCCGTGTACGAATAGAGTAGTAGTGCTATCGCTTGTCAGAATGAATAAATTGTTAATTATGCGTAAGATTTCCTACATTTTTCTAAATATTTTTTTAAAAAAATTTACTCGAAAGTAAGATCGAACCGTGACCGACAGGTTGTTAAACGAGTATGTTACTTCTCGCTGTATCGCCCCCGTCCGGGAAAACTGCACTTGAAACTTAGCAGGACTTCTATCACTCGGAATTAATTTTCCTGTGCGCTATAAGTACTTGCATGGATGGATAACTCTTTAAATGTGCTACTACCAATCGAATTGAATTTCCCATGTCTTGTTGTCTTCTGGTTAATTAAGAATCTTTTGTGTCCACAAAACAAGATGTCTTTTTTAAAAAAAAAATTATACAACGAGCACATATGTTTATTGAATATAGCACGCCAATTCTTTATGTAGCTTTTTAAGTACGCTTTATGTGCTTTTTCTACATCCTTCGGAGTATTACATGTTTGTTCCCTTTTTAATTTCCTTTGGAAATCTGGAATGAAAATAAGCAGCTCTTTTAATTATACGTTCTCCATTTTAAATCTTAGTGTATGTTCATTGTCATGAGGTACTATAGAGGGTGGGGTTGTAATAACCTAAAATATTACTAAAAGGATGAATAAAATAGAATTGAGGACTCGGGGGAAATGATAAAAAATAATTTCATAATTATCAATCTTTTTGAAACTTGGATGAAATTGTAATAATTTACTTGTAAACTGGGTTAAGTCTGAGGCGTCAATTAAAAGATAACGTATCTAACTTGGGTGTATGATTTTTCTTTTGTATAGTTCTTTTGCAAAATTCCTTGAAAGGGAGACGGAAGTTAGTAATAATTTATCCCCAAAAAATGAACACATACACATATGTGGATTTCATTCTTCCATTCCAGTTGAATCCTTATATATATGCTACTTATATCTACACTTTCTAAGATATTACAAGTTTTGACAAGACTTCGAATATAGATGAATCCATCAGAGTTTGTATCGCAGACGGTACTGAAGCCAAACACGTATGATTGCAAATTTCATGATATTATATGCTTGTGAATGTTTTGCATACCTTTTGAAAGAAGATGCATGGATATATGTAAGTTTAAATATTTCAAGGAATTGAGTGGTGTTTTTTTTTTTTTTTTTTTAAAAAAAAAAAGAAGTTTTTATGAAACCTTGAGGGTTCTTCCAGCTAATGAGTTTTCCAGTCGGAACTTCATTTATAATCGTTTTTTTTCCGGCACTGTAAACGTGTTGTTTCTAAATTACGCATTACAACAGAATTCATGAATTTATAAGTGTTCCAAAAACTGGCTCTTAATTTTCTATTGATACCAAATTTTAATTAATTATATTTTTCGTGAAACTTGCTCTTGAAAGTCATATTTTGTGAATGAAAAATGCAAAGATGGATCTTTCTATATTACTGCAAAGGCAAGGCTTAAAGATTGGGGAGAGAGAGAAATTTCAAAACAAACGAACAGGCTTTTTGCTGTAGTAGTTATTCAAATTACAATAAACAGTTTCTTCTGTCTTACTGTGAAAATGTTTTAAGCCATTCTTTAATTGACGGTTAACCGAAAAATAAAGGAAGCTCATAGGTTGCTGATTGACATCAACAATTCTGGTAAAAGATTGTTTTTGTTGTCTCGTGGGTTCGATTCTTTATATCATTTAATACCCTTTTGTTTAGAGGATCTGTGTAAAGTTGTAACGGCAAACCATTCCTGTTTGCCTCTTGTGCCATAGCTAAACTCAATATTTTAACACTAAAAGTCAATAGGTTGATCAAAGAGACGTTAGAACAATAAACACAGTATTTATTAGTTGCTTGCTAATATAACGACAATTATAAATGCTCTCCCGGACAAGGCCTTAATTCGATCTAATAGTAATAAACTAACTGACTCTTACCACTAAGGCTATCTTGACTTCTAGCATACATTAACTATCCGATAACTTGTAACAATTTCCGGCTCCGACTTCAACTCCGACTCTAAAACAATTGCTGAACTTAAGAACTACTCAACCTTAACCTCAACCTCTCTATCGCGACTCTCAGTCTGAGTTTATATATTTCCTAAATATCCTGCTTCACTTCATTTCTACCTGCTTTCATTTTACATATTCACGTTTCATTTTTGGTTGGGCAAAGGTTATTTAGCAAAAGCAATCAATCAATCTTAATTAAAAGTCCACAAGGTTAGAGAAGAGAAAATCGCGAATAGCCCAACGTCACAAAGTTAAATCTGTCGAGTCTCAAGTCCTCACATTTGTGTTTTTTGGAAGTTGGTGAATTGGGTGCCAGTTCAGTTGTTACCCTCGTCACTTGATCGAGGTTCAAAATTATGTCGCCAATATCTCACGTGTTGCATCTAAGCGGGACGTTAAAAAGCAATCACTTACTCCTTATATCATATACCTCTTATTTATTATTATTAGTAAATCTGTTCACGGGACGTTAAAAAGCAATCACTTACTCCTTATATCATATACCTCTTATTTATTATTATTAGTAAATCTGTTCACCTTTAGTAGATGATTGTTTTTTAATTCAACTTAAAACTAGAATTATAATTATGTTTCTTTAGTAATAAGTCGATTGAGTTCTTAATGGGATTTCTTGAAAGTTTCTGTTCGAACTTGGTCATTTTAGTAGAAATAACGAGGAGCCTATTATTTGAAACTTATTAATATAAAATATTTCTTCTCCATTAATAAAGTTTTCTATTGGATATGATGTTGCAAAACTAGGATGGCATTGTGAAATACGAGAGTCAACATCTTTCTTCCAACAAGGATGGAAAGTCCCGGGGAACTATGTAGATCGATTGGAGCCTAGGGAGACTTTTCGCAATTCGTTTGTGCCCAGATTTCTTGCGGTCTTCCTTAGTATTTTCTACGTATGCGTTGCGCAATGAGCCTGGCAAATTATTTTTTGTTTCCTCTTGTCAATATTGTGTTTCCGGAGACTCTGTGCGTAAGCCAGCCCTTTCCTTCTTGAAATAACTCGTTATAGTTGTCATACAAAAGTTAGTTTCGTACTAATCAGCAGTCGACAAAATAACGGTGTGTTTTTTATTTGACTCGTAATTTAATATTTTTTCTTGATAAAATTACAAAAAAAAAAAGGGCGAGGAAAACATTTTAATTTGTATTATGTGCTAACATACTATTGTTTTGAGAAAGTGACATCAATAATGCGAGGGCCTAAACTAAAGGATACAAGGGGTTACGCTCAAAAGATTGACATTATAAATACACCATGATTATAATAATTACACATTTAGTTTGCTTAAGGTGCATTTACATCGCTAAGATATATTTAATTTAATTTTTTGTCGCCTGTCTTTTTATATTATCTGAACAGAATATTATTGTCTATTTTGTTAACTTATCGTGTGCTCTTATTTCAATATTTAATTGAATAATTGATTTTTATAGCAGAATCGTCTGTTTTTATTCTTTTTGTTGTTAATATTGGCAACGTTTTCGAACTGAAGAATGTTTTGCTTGCGAAAATAAAAATACATTAGGAATCTGTAGAATTTTTCTTTTTCTTGATAGTGATTGCTTCTGCGTAACCTGGGACTAGGAAGTATGCTTACTTTACGCTAATTGATGTTCATTTTGAATAATTCTACTTTTTCGAGAATTCACATTGGAAAAATTGCGTTTGGAAATATCGAATTGAATTTCATACTCACACAATTTCAATATTTATTTTATCTTGATGCGAGTACAGAAGACATTTTCTTATTTCATAACCCATTTCGTTGTACAATTGAAGATCTTCCACCATGCCTTCAACTGGGATTGAGTGATCTTTAAGTGATCTTTTTTTTTTTCTTACCCTATCACGAATTCTAACTTCCTATGAGCGTGGTAGAATAAAATGTATGTATGCTAGTTTGTTCTTAAGTTGGGGCTGAGTTGAAAGGATATTTAAGCTGAGGTGTGATTGATTTTACATATTCTTCTCGAAGGACTGATTGAGAGCGGGAGTATTAATTTGATTGAGAGCTCTCTGTAGATTTATAAATTTGAATCAACGTTCTAGTTCAGTGACAATGACCTTTTAAAATTGGTATGTCAAAATTCGTGTAAAACTCTAGATTAATTGGAATGCCATACTTTTGTGTTACTTGTAGCTTTAGTGTGTGTGTGTGTGTATATATATATATATATATATGTATGTTTCATTTTAAAAAAATTAAACAAGTGATTCTTTATACTAGTGACTTTTTTTGTACTTAAGTTTCATTTGCAAAATTTTTGTTGATGGTAGGTAGTTCAGACACTTCAAACGCAAATAAGTGCTATTGTCAATAGGTTTCTTATAAATTATTTAAAGCTAAAAATAGGATCTCACAAGAAATGGGGAAAAGAAATGTTAGTAAAGCCATAGCTAGACATGAATTCATGAAAGATTGTAATAATTTTATGTCAGTGAGTTTTCAAATCTGAAAAAGTATTAAAATATTTTTCTGAAATCAGAGGAGGATTAGGAGGATAAATAGTATTTATTTATTTTTTTATTCTTTAGAATCAATTTTATAGAGATGTAATCAATACTTTAGACTAAATTAGAGGAAAATAATTATTTCCTCCCATAAGATATATATTACTTTGACCGTTCCAAATGGCTCATGTGCAGAAGGTTTGGTATGGAGAATAATAACTGAGAAAAACATGATTCTCATCCAAATAAAACCATTTGGGACTTTTCATTTGATATTCATGCATTTGAATTTAAATAAAAAGTTCCTGGCTAAGAAAATTCATTTTTGAAAGAATCTCTGTTTGAAGAAAAACAAATTCAAACTAAAATCTTTTTGACCTGGAAATTCCCAACAGACGTTTGTGAAAATTTAATATCGCTAAAGTGTTTTCTTCGCGGATTTTTAGGAGACAAACAAACGCTACAATAAACTTTTAAAAGAGTATAGCATAAATATATATATAAATATATTCTCTTGTGACAAACTTTCTTTAAACTTAGTTTTTGTGAAATGCTCTTTATGCAACGTTTTTTCTTTTAAAAAAATTGCGGAGGATATGTATTTTATTTGCTGTATTAAAACATTTTTGCTTAAAACAAAAATTTGTCGTGTATTTTCCTAACGCAGTGTGGGCCAAAATTCCTAGAATTACTAAATTAATCCAGGCAATTCTGAAATCGACAGAAATTCTTTTATGTGTTATGCTTTTACCAGTATTAAAAAGCAATAAAAATTGTATGAGTAAGGTTTATTTATTTATTTTAATTTTTCAAATAAAATATATTGATATTATAGAAATATTTCACATTTTAAACTTTATATATTTTTGCTCAATTCTGGAAATTCTCTATAACAGCCATTTTCTGCCCTTTTAAAATACCCGGTTGAAATAGATAATGAAAATTAATCCGACAGACATCGGAAATTTAGTTTTTCTTATTTATTGAACAACATTGAAAATATTTTCAACCCAGCATTTTTCATTACCAGATTTCATGGATGAATTTTATGACAATTATGATAATCATGGAAAATTTTTTATGACATGAATTGTTTTGTGTTATCAAAAGGAAAGGATTAGCTTAAAAATTATTGTGTGGACAGGAATCGCTCTGAATTAAAGATTTTAAGATTTCCTTTTTACTTCAACTTTGATAATATATGGAATATAGAAAGAACTAAATTCCCTTACTATAAAGATATCGGGGACACAATTTCAAAATTTTTGATGTCGTTGGCTTTGGATTTCAGTCGTATAAGCATATTTTGTTTATCCTTATTCTTAATAAATCTCCAAACAGTAAAATAGATGTTTCTTTTAAAGTGTAAAACACATGTACGAAAGTTTACAAAGCCGCGTCTCGTAAGTAACTCATAGAAATGCATTTCCTGCTTCCTTACGAACGATGTGGGGATAAAACTTTTTTAGTCGGAAATCCCGAAGTGAGGATGGAGAGGAGAGGTAGAAAAAAAAGGAGGAGGATGAAGAGCAAAATGAAGAAGAAAAGAGGAGAGCAAGGAAAGGATGGAGAGGAGTCCCGTTATGGAGAAAAAGGGGTTGGCCGAAAAAAGAAAAATAGTGGAGGAGGGAGGTATGCAACAACAAGAGAAAAACTTATCTTTTGTATCTTTCTTCACTTCAGTTGACAGGTAAAAGATCCCGGGTGACAGTGTAGGGGAGGGAGAGGAGTGGGACGGGAGCAATTTCACGCTAGCGCAGTTTCATCCCGAAGAATTTGCTGGAAAGGATCAGCGGAGGCGGGCTTAGGATGGTTCGGAGGGAAAAGAGGGGATGCGGAAGTTAGCGAGGTGGAGTATAGGTTGAAATATGGTTGCGTTTATAGGTTTTTAGGAGAGAAAATTTTTTGGGAGGGTTCAGAAACATATGATATACATTTCAGTCGTGTGTAAGATATAGTTAATTTTCCTTTTAAAGAGTTATAATTAGGTTTGAATTTTGAAGTTATTTGTTATCTAGATAGATAAAGTGTTTGCTAATAGAGTAAAAATAGTGCCCGACTCTTATTTCTAAAGCAGTTTGGTGTTTTAACGCATTAAATCTGTCTTGGCCCAGTGCCATAAAGAGTCAATGATGCCTTACTGTATATTATAATAATGTTGCAACGCTATCATATTTTTATTTCATCAACTTGTAAAAAACTGTCGAATTTTATTTTGAAGCAATCACATATTTCTAATTGGAAGCATACTGCAGGCTTTTTTTTCGTACCTTTAGACATAAATGTTACATTCCTTTCAGCATGAAATTTTCTTAAAAAAGAGTATATATAACTTGAACATTAATTATAAGAATATGTAGTTTGAGCGGACACATAAGTTCTTAAAGCTACATCTCTTAATATTTATTCTGTAGTTCGTGAAAATTTGAAATAAAAGAAAATATAGATTTGTATCTTTTTTTTTTATGATTAGATGGGTACAATTTCAATAAAGTTTAATATTATACTTATATTTAATGTTATAATTAATATAATTTTATTATTATATGTAAAGAGTTAAGTACATTTTAATTATGTGTGAAGAACAAAGTACATTTTTTATTCTCTATCTCGTGTGAAAATAAATATGATTTGTAATAAATTATGTACAAATTTTTATGTAGAATAATGTCAAAACATTTTGAGTAACATGCTTTGTTCTATCGCTCTGTTCTTTGGTATTTCCATAGTTTTAACTTGCGTGGATTTTTGTAGTTTTGTAGCTCACTATGCATCGCAGTCTTGTTTAGACCTAAAACTTTTAAAAGTATTCGAAGAATCAAAATTGGATCACTTCACTTAATATTTATTCTGTAGTTCGTGAAAATTTGAAGTAAAAGAAAATATAGATTTGTATTCTTTTTTTTTTATGATTAGATGGGTACAATTTTAATGAAGTTTAATATTGTACTTACATTTAATGTTATAATTAATATAATTATATTATTATATGTAAAGAGGTAATATGTACGTTGTAGGTAATATGTATTTTGTTTAAAAATGTGTACAGAATATCTGTTTGTGTGTTTGTCATGGAGAAAAAATGTTACGCATTTTGTTCCTGGTTTGCATAAGTAGCTTCGATAAATTGTCTAGTGTTTTTTTGCATAAAATCAGCTCATTTCTCCTCGTAATTATTCTCATACCTTTCCTTTTGAAAACATTTTTCTTACTAAGGGAGCTCGTAAAAATATTATGGATTCAAAATTCTTATCTCTTCGAAGCGGTAGGAATGCGGTTCAGACTGAATGTCTCGAAATTTGACAGGATTCTCACAGCCGCCGCAGATCGATGAAGAAATCAATTCTCATGTGAAAGTTTTAGGAAAAAAAAAAGTTTCGATCTGATACGTACCGGTTTTTATCATCGTAAAAACTGCATTGATATTCAGTATTCGTATCCTTTCCTGTTTACCGTTTTGAGTCCGTACTTGTAAAATCATATTGCGTATTTTCTCTTGACTCGAAGTAGGCATTTATCCACAGCCTTCATCTCAGGTGGATTGTTTACATTTGCTGGGCTTCTTTTTTGAAAGTGAAGCTTTTTTTTCTCGCTATTTATTTAAGCTGACTTGAAGTGATGCGAAGAGTTTTTCTTGAAATGCTCACTATATTACGTGACGAGACTTGTTCCGGTAGTATACTGGGTCGCGACCCTGACTGATTGAATTAAGAACGTTTTTGAGAAATTTCAACATTTGAGCATGCTGCATGTTTTGAGTACACATGAGCAATGGAATATTGAAGTTAATAAGTCTTAAAGCTGAAGGATTTGTGAAAAATAATGTCGATGTATAATGTATTATATCAGAAGTTCTTCACGTGATGTTGAAGCGCGGGGTCTTTATCCCGCACATTTTTTATACAGGAAAACATTTCTCGATTAATTTTCTGTTCTGTGGCCGCGGTAGCTTAGTGGTCATGGTTTCGGATTCGTGGCCGGCGGTTTTCGTTCAATCGCGGGTTCGATCCTTGGCTATCAAAGGCCCGCCGTGTAGCTGGGGCTGATGCAGTTTAAATCTGTCGAGGCCCAAAGTCCTCCTGTTGGTGGGGTGTGGCAGTTAGGAGAAAGGGTGCCAGCTCCTTGTCACTTGACCGAGGTTTAAAATTATGAAGTCCTTTGCCAATAGCCCTTGTGTTGCTTCTAATGCGACGCTAATAAAAACTAAACTAAACTAATTTTGTATTCTGTCCCGATTAATATATATAAATGCAGTATATTTTATTATACTACTTATTTCTATTTTAATAAATTGTTTTTCCGAATTATTTTTGCTTATAAAGCAATAAATGTATGTTTCGTTATTTTTTAAAATACTAAACGGGCATATGAGTGATAATCACACAAAAATTTATTAACATTCAGATAATTTTGTAAATATGTTCGTAATTTTAAATCTTGTACTACAACATCAGTCAAAGTCAGCTTGAAATATACAGAAACCAATAAATTAACGTATCCAAAATTCTTGTCTTTTTATAAGATTATGAATGAAGTTTCTTTCTACATGACTGAGAGAGGATTGTTAATTCAATGTGGGATGTTTCTTATCGTATAATAGAACTAAGGTGTGAATCAGGATACATATGTTATATTGAATTTCCACTGTCTTTTCCACTCATCTTTTTTTTCTTTACGCTAATGTTTGCAGTTAGCAACAGTCTGTAATGTATCTAACATTGCTGTTCATGAGAGACCATTTTTTTTACTTATAACATTTCAAACAAACCAATTATTTGTGATGATATAATTTTTTTTGGAATTCATTGAAAATATTTGTGAATATATTTTTAGACGGTGAAATTTAAGAAACAGGTACAAATTGTTATTTAGACTTTATTACAAAATAATATAGTAGTTTTGAATTGTGATGCCGTGTCAGGTCGTGTTTGCTTATTTTGCGTCATTTAGGAGTCCAAACGCGAAAAAAAAAAAAGGGGGGGGGGTAGAAAATATGTAGAAAAGTGCCAAAAAAAAAGCGAAGGCATTAAAATAGTGAATACTTGTTCGTATTCATTAATTTTTTTTTAAAAAAAGTTCAAAATTGATATTTATTTATTTTTGCAGCATTTGTTTCATTTCATTAAGAAATGTTTTTTTTAGTATTTTCTTCCCCTTGCCCTTTTCATCGTCTTAAGCTGCTGTTGAAAAGTTGTTTTTCGTCTTCAGTATGTACTCGCGTTGGGAAACAACTTTTACAAGGGTAAAAGGATTTCGATAGTGAGAGTAATTCAAATGGATTACTCTGTTATCGAATTCCGAAATTAAACTAAATTTCCACTGCATTCTCGGAATTGAAGCTAGAAATATTATTTTTAAGCTTTTACTGCACTTAAAATTTTTAATGTTCATTGAGTATTAAATGTGAGCATTTTCTTCCCGGCACGAGTTTCTGTAAACATTTTAATTCAGTAAATTACACGATTAAAGTTTTGAAATTTTCTGAATAACTTCAACAATTGTTACTCTTTTCTAAACAATTAGTTGAAATTAAGTTTCAGAACATTGGATATTTCTTTGATTCATTTATGTGTAATATGCGCATTAAAAGTATAAAAATTTTGTTTATTTCATTTTTAAATATTTCTTCACAGGTATGATTACCAGGTGCTTTTGGAGAATGCCACGTTCTGCCTGGTTCCGAGAGGGCGTCGTCTCGGCTCCTTTCGTTTCCTGGAGGCCCTCCAAGCGGGCTGCGTGCCCGTCCTCTTGAGCAACGGCTGGGAACTGCCTTTCAGCGACGTCTTACAGTGGGACAAGGCCACCGTTTGGGCCGATGAAAGGCTTCTATTGCAGGTGAGAAGAAAACTTCTGTTTCAGTATTTGTAATATATATATAGTACTAGTACAGTGGACGCAGCTGGTGTATTTTGAACGTAACCGTCGAAATATTTAAATGGGTTGTGCCATTTTCTTCCTCCATGCTCTGTCATGCCGCTCGCCCTCTCAGAGACTCGTCTTCTTTAGGGTAAAACGAACATCATGACTCAGAGATACTCGAGTGATCTTTTTCTTTCTCATGGGTTTTACTATCTTTGGTAAATACTGTGGCGCGCTCCCGAGATAATTCAGCGACCTTCCTCTATTTTCTTGTCAATCGTGTTTTTTTTCTGTTCCCCTTCATTTTTTCAAACATCTGGACCACAATTGCATATTGTTTGGCGCGGCATAACTACATCATGCTCGTGCGCTATGAAACACCATCATTACCTACGTCGCTAGCAGAGCACGAATCTATATATATATATAATCGAAATACCACTGACTGACTCATCACGAGATCTCAAAGACTATACAACCGATTGACTTGAAAATTAGCATAGTTACTCATTTTGCGATGTAGACGCTCACTAAGAACGGATTTTACGGAAGTCTTATCCAAAATGTTATTTTCATCCGCTATATATCCATTAATCTACTCTTATCCATCGGTTATATAATTTTTGTCGACTTTATCGCCAAAAATGATATAACCGACGCCAAACGGAATATTTTTTTTTTTTGTATACTGTATAGTGTCGGCTCATGAACTGGAAAATCAAAGTTAATGCGTCCAAAAGTGCAGCCATCTTGTTCACGAGGAGACAGAGACCTCCAAATCTAGCAACACTAAAAATTTTCGACCAACCAGTGCCCTGGGTACTACATTACAAGTATCTAGGGTGCATTCTGGATTCCAAATTAACTTTTTTAAAATAAATTGAGCACATTTGTGTTAAAGGGCGAGCGTCTCAATTCCAGATTAACAAACTCATTGCTCGAAAGAGCACTTTGGCAATCAGACACAAAGTTTTGCTTTACAAAACCATTGTAAGACCGGTCATGACGTACGCATCCCAAATCTGGGGAGCTAGCGCCATGATTCACCTTAAGAAATTGCACATTGCAACCAACTCCTATATTAGGAAAATTGTAAACGCTCCCTGGTTTGTTCGGAATGAAGTCATCTATAGGGATCTTAAAATAGAACCAATTATGACTTTCATTAAAAGGCAATCCAAAAACTTCTTTCAAAAACTACCAAGCCACCCTAATGCGCTATTGAGGTCGCAACCAAACTACAAAATCAGTCCTAGGCGTAAGGCAGCCGTCAAACGCCCCAGAGTTCTACTCGAACAAACGTTCGATAATTTCCCTACCATCAAAAGAGCTCACCCGTTGCAACCTCAATACCTCATTTGGATCACAAACCCCGTACAACAAACTAGTGGTGTTCCCTGGGTACCCACTAACACTGTTGTTCACTTCCAAAAATTTTAATTTAATTTTTAAAAAAATTTAAATTTAATTCTTAGGTTTAATTTGGAATAATTAATTTATCTTAATCTAACCAGTCTATCAGCCTTTCTCTAATTGCTGCTAGACATGCATCTCTTTAAAACCCAGATATTCAAAATTCTAAATCCTGGACGGAAAACAATCCGCCAAATCATTAAAAAATCTCTCCTTCCTCTTCCAAATTGCTTTTATTGACTTCATTCAGCGCGAATTAGGTCACAAAGTGACATCCAAACCTTCCGACCCTCAATTTTCTCAACTAACATATTTTTCTTAATTTAATTTATGTTCGAACGGTATCGAAGGACTTTCCTTTTCTCTAATGTTGACCGTAGTTTCTCTTCCTACCTTTTAGCAAATCTTATGGAACTCTCTTAATTTTCTCATATTTAATAGCTCTGATGTGGAGGTATCTCCCACTCTGGGGAGAGGTACTCCGTAAATTTACACACCTTCGAACCTTCGACTGTATAGTGTCACCCATTAAGTTTATTTGGTGAGATTTGCGCGCGCGAAATGGGAAAAATACCAAATAATTTGATATTGAAGCGCTGATGGAGAATTGGCAAGATTTTGGTGAAGGGGCTCTTTATGTGAAATTTCGTGCATGTCGAAATTAGGAAGCGTACAGATTTAGCGATAGAAATAAATGAGTTTGGAATCCCACGGTTGGTGAAAGTGTAGTTTAGCCCCAAAACTTAGCGGGATTTTGAAAAATACTAAAATGGCGACCTCTTACGGAGTAGCGCACACGCAAGACAATGTTCGTTTACTGGAGAACCTCGCTACATGCATGAACGAACTCAAAACGCTATGATATAAGTAAGACATTTCGGACGTCGACTTGCTCGATTTTTTTTTTTTTTTTAGTATTGCAAATTTAGGACAAAAATTTTATGATAGACACGATGCGATTGCGAGGGTATTTCATTTGAAAGTTAAGCACATGATGAATCTTCTAACAGGTTGTATCTTTTTCAATATTAGGTGTAACATGTATACGGTGGAATTTGTTTTATCCATATATATATATATATATATATATATATATATATATATATATATATATATGGGGTGACTTTTTACTAAAATATTTTATTTTTCTCTTATTTTTGAAAGTGGTAAATAACTATTATTAAAGACAATCAATTTCTTAAAATTTTATATTTAGATTATCATTATCGCTTAAAAATTGAAAATTTTCTTGATATTTTACGTATAGGTTGCGAAATATAATATCGTCTGCCCAGCGAAGCGAGTGGGTATCATAACGAATAAGATCGCAGTGACAACATTGTTTGTTGGTGATTTCTTGTTGGAATGTATTTGTCTTTGAGACATAGCTTTGCTATTCGAAATATTTGTTGCCACTTATTGCAATAATTATCGGGTCTTCCGAATGATTGCAAGGTAATTTTAACTTAGGGAATTAGGAAGCCACATAATCGTGGTAGAAAGATGGTGGGGGGGGGAGAATTTAATATCTCTTTTTTATTCAAGTAATTAATTTGTAAACTACAAAAGTAGACTTCGATTTGAGGTAACATAAATTAATTTACGTAAGAGAAATGTGAAGGAAATGTAAGTTACAACTCAATTCTGTAATTGATATATTCTAGATTCGTATCGGACAGAAGAAAATATGCCTTGTAACTCCAAAAATCAATTCGAGAGAATGTACTTTTTTTTGTTTTTTCATTATAGTAGTAGACATAAGTTGAATGAATAATGAATGTATGTTGAATGTTCTATTCCCCAAAACAAGAAAAATGAATATTGAGTTTAAGAATAGAAGCACATGATTATACAGAGTACATTCATGATTCGTTTTATAAATCTTGGCATTATAACAAAATATAGATAATTCAAAACTTTTATGATACGCAATATCACGTGACATCGCCGTTAATGTTAAGCGAACCAACATTAACGATTTATCCACACCGATGCACATAGACCAAATTCATATTGAGAAAAATAAATGTCCCAGTTTCTCTTTCATTTTTGAAATTTAAATTGTCTATATTTCCTTTATGTTTTGTAGGTTAAGTAATTTTTTGAAAAGTGAAACAATAATTATTTCAATGAATTTTATTTAATATAAATCTTATTAATCTAAAATATAAGTCTTGTAAATCTAAATCTTAATCCCTTATTCTAAATCTTATTGTTACATACTTATTGTATTAATAGAAATAACTGTTCTAAAAGTGATGTTATTATTACAGAAAAAAAATCTTTTGTGCGTTCAGAGTATAAGAAAGTCATTTTATTTATCACGCATAAATGGAAAATATTAATTAATCCCCCCCTCCATAAAACAAGCGTTTTTTTTGGGAAGGGGGGGTATTTTCTCCTTCCTGTTTTTGTATTTTCTCCCTTTCAAAACGGAAGGAAAAAAGGTAAAAAAAAATGTTATATTGACGAATTTAAAGTTGTTTACGTTGGTATCTAGCTTGGAAAACACACACGTTCTTTTGAACGATATTGCATTCTTTGATAGCACTTTCATTTCATGCATTATTCACGACCTGTTTGCATTGCTGATACATCACTCATGCATTTGCGAAACAAAGATATTTTCTATTCTAAATGGGAATTTTATTTTTCATTCTTTTATCTAACTTATAAATGCTTTTTATAATGCGCTAACGTTACGATATTAACCGGCTCATTTTTAGGCATTTTTATCATTATATTTGTTTTCAATTTCATAAATGTTTTCATTATGTTATTTAATTCTTTTTAATGTGTACTTTTTTTTCAAAATTCGAACCCTTAGTGATTAAGATAATCCATATTATATTTAAATAATTTTTGAAAGCTTTTCATTCTATGTGAGTCTCCGAGAAAAAAAGTAAAAGAGTGGGGTGGCAAAAAAGAGCAAATTTTTTTTCAGGATGGGGCAATTTGACGATTTTAATGATGTAATATTTTTAGATTTTCATATTCTTTGTATTTTGATCCATACTTTAACTCTTTACTTTCATATTTGTTTTTCTATCTTTTTCTTGCGTCACTTGCCAGTATTTCAATTTTTTTAAAATTCCACTCTCTGATAAAATGCATTCTCTTCGTATTTTTGTTGCAATAACTTCAATATCATAAAAAAGTTTCACTTCAAAAGCTTAGTACGTATATTTTATCTATCACATAAAATAATAATCAATCCTGTTATTCTTTACAAGTTAATACATTTATTAACTCTCCAATTTATCCACAGTAAAACCCTTAACTTTGTAAACGGTCTTTGCATCACATTTTCTTGATAGTGAAATATCAACCTCTTAATTATTCTGTTTTAAATATCTTTATTTAACTAATGGAAGTTAAAATGTAACTTATTATCTAACTAAGATATACCAGAGTGACTAATGATCTATCTTATCTAACTAAGATAGATCACCACTATTATAATATAAATAAATTTTATTGAAACTATCTTGTACTAAATCAAATGTAAAGATATTAAAAAATGAACTAGTTTTGCGAACGGAATTCCGAGAATTCTCGGACGGAATTCTCCCATCTATAGACTGTTTTGAACAATCTTTTGTGGCGACGACTTTTTATTTTTATTTTAATATTATCTTTATCGTTTCAGAAAATCATCATTTAGCAATTTATTAGAAAGGAGTTGATTTTAAGCAACGACACGAAATCCTTTTTGAATTTAAATTTTTTTAAAAAAATTTAAACAAAACAGGGCACGTCGGAAATTATTTACTACAAACTTCACATTTATGCTAATGGTTGTAAGTTAATGAATCATGTTTGTGTCTCTTATTTGATAGATCTATCACTTTGAGCTTTCCGGCGTCTTCATACTTTTTTTGTGTTTTCCGCTGATATCTCTACCGCTAATAAAGTGTTAGAATATTTCAAATTGAAAATGTTATTTTTTTTTCTCAGACTCTTTGAGCGTGTTTCCAGCTTTGCGTCACCAAAATTGTTCATCTCATTCATTGGTCATTAACACGTTAAAAGGATCCACAATTTAAAATATCAAAATATTCAAATGTTGTTTGTTTCGATACTCTCCCACGTATCGAAACAGTCGACAGTGCTGCTAAATCTACATCTGGTATAATCTCTCCCGCGATTCCAAACTGTGATATTTAAAATGCATTGAAGCAGCAATCCATGACCACTGGCAAAGTTTGTGGAATCTTGAAATCTGTAACAAACTGAATCGTGTAAAACCCTGTATTTATCAAAAGAATTCATTGTCTTGTAGAAGACAAGACTATATTTTAACATGTTTACCAATGAGACTCGAGCATAAACACCTCTTTCTTGTGTGTTATCAGCAAATTTTTTCATTGACTGCAAGATACGTCTTAATTGAGTTTTCTGTTTTTAACCCTGCTAGTCTAAAACATTTTTAATCATACACGCAAACTTTAATTAACTTCATTGAGGAAATTATTTTGCATTCCATACATTCTCCAAAATTAAAATTTCATACTGTTTTTATTTATTAAAAGGAAAACTTAAACCTCACGTTTGGCACAATATGTCAGATGAGGACTTTATGCCTAACATTCCAAACAATGGAAACCTTCATATACCTGAACAAAATTATGATTTGCTTGTTTGCTTAAGACAGTTATACCTATTTGTTGTAACATGCTGTCGATGATTTTTAGTTTTAATTATAGCTTTTAAGTCCGTTCTTGCGAGTATTATCCGGGGTAGGGGTTAGGCATTTGGTTCTTAACGCTCCCCCGAAATAAACCTTGAACCCTAACATCCTTTTAGATCTTTTCAACACCCGAGGTTGGGTGGTACCGACTCTTTGGAACGGTAGCATCGTGGTCATCGTTGCGGACATGCGACAGGTGTTGTTTTCATCCAGTTGGGAATTCGGCTATCGGTGCCACAGAAAAACCGCCTTGTAGAGGAGTTGATGCACGTTAAATCTGATCGAAGTAGTATTTTGGAGAGGGAGGTTCAAGCTCAGCTGCCGTCCTCGTCACTTGACCGAGGTTCAACTTAACGAGGTCCGTTCGCCAATACCCTTCGTTTTGCTTCTCAGTGGAACATCACAAAGAACCTATTGGGATATACTGCTCTAAAAGAATGAAATCTGAGCTGCTCTTAACATCCGAATATCTAACATCAATACTATGCTAGTACAACAAATAGAAATATATTGTTTTGTATACAATCAGTAGCTATGAAAAAAAGGATCAATATCCCTCTTTTTTCAGTTAATCACTTGTCCGCTTTTATTGTATATTCTAGTTCTTCGAATACTTTCTTTGAAGAACAATTTAACTAGCTGATGTGAAATGATTGAATAGGTCACGGAATTGGATCATATCTACAATCTCTCCTTCCTTAAGTGCTCTATTCGAGTAATTAGGAATGGGGCTTTCCTTCTTATTTTAGAACATATTTTTGTTCGTAAATGATATATGGTTTGAGGGTTGCTTTGTTGGTATTGATATATTTCAAGTATGAACTATTTCTTCGAATATGATTTCGTGATACATGATGATTTCGCATAGAGATATATTGATATATTAATTGGAAATTCCTGCTACTGTAGAAAATAGATTTTTCTGTTTCAAAGGGAGAATCAGTAGTAGTTACATAGCTTTTGTTAAGTTTGTATTGATAAATATGTGGATGACGTATGTAGAATCTCGGTTGTCGACCTAGTTACGGTTACGCTGGATAAATTACCTTTTCATTTGAGGGGAACTAATAAAATGACTGATTGGGAAATTTTTTTTTCTCCCTCTCTTCAATTTAATTGTTATTGTATTTTTTGTTTATATCTATGCTCTATTTAGAACCTAAAAGAAATAATAGTTTTACTTTCAATCTGAATACAATACCGGTGAAATATTTTAGAATCTTATATCAAGTAGGTCTGGTCATTACCTTTAGATGTGATTCTGTATCATAATAAGCGATTTATTTGCAACTCTTTGAAGGAAAAAACAAAATTTTTTTGGAAAGAAAGTTAATCGAGTCTCGTATGTATTTCATAGTTTAATTTATAATGAGTTTATAACTGTTTTGAGTGTATTTCTTCATATATGTATTTAGGCAAATTAAAAAAAAAAAAAGTGACTGAAAATACTTAATGCTTTGTAAATCTCCTCTTAATCATGCCCTTGATTGTTAGAAAATCATTTCGACATTTTCATTTTTTTATTTTTATCGCGTCTTTTTCAATACGAAAAGATTTTCTTTACTACATAATTCCTTCTTTTTGGGGATTTGCTGTTTTTGGTGAACACGGGTGATAAGGCTTCTGTGATCCTTCTCTGTTTTCGACCCTTTTTGTCAGCCGATTATCTTTTTTTTTTCTGTCTCTTTTACAGCTTAAACACGTGTTTGGTCCAGCCTAGACAAATTTGGCTCTTGCACAATAAACCCTATTGTCACATTCTCTTAATTTTTTAAATTATTTAGACTCTACTAAAATGGATATAAGTGGGATTTATTATCTACTTGTTCGCATCGTGGGATATTGAATTTAAAATCTTAATTTTCAAATTGTTTGAACATATTTGCACGGTAGAATATGAAATTTACTTTCTAGTTTTTAAATTGTATTGTCTTTGTAAGAACACTTGTATAAATGTGGCTTATATTAAACCAATTTTTTTTTCGCTCATAGCAGAATATAAATCTTCTTTCAAATTTTAAAATGGTTTAGGCAAGCTCGCATGGAGGAATATGAAAAAGTAGGATTTATTTTAAACCTCTCGTTCTCATTGCGGAATATTGGCCGGAATGTATAAAGTATTCAAACTTTTAAATTGTTTCAATTGATTATTGCGCGATGGAGTATAAAATCTATTTTCTAATTTTTCTTTCGTCAGACTTCGCAAAAACGAATATAAGTATGATTTTTACTAAACCTACTTGTTGTTCGCATGGCAGAATTTTGAATTTACATTTATATGTAATGTTCGTCTTAAAAGAGTCATCATCTTTCATCTTAAATGTCAGTCACTTATAAAAGGCCCCTGTTTCGATTAATGCAAAGGAAAGTGGCTATTTCAGACATTTTCATTTATCACTCTATGAGCTTTACCTGTTCCAGTTAAGTTTAGAAGTTTTGCTTCTGATTATGTTCAAATCGAGATTTTTTGATCCAATTCTGATTCCTACCAAAAGTGGAGTAATATCGATCCTGCTCACTAATTCGAATTTGATTTTGGTCGCGTTAGCCTAGTGTTTATGGTCGCGGACTCGGAGCTAGAGTGCGGTGGGTTCGAGCCCTGATGTCACTAAAGACTTAACGTGCAACGTTAAGGCACGTTAAATCTGGTCGATGTCCCAAGTCCTAACGTTTGCGTGGTGTTGAGTTTGGAGAAGGGGGTGGCAGCTCAGGTGTCGTCTTCGTCACTTGATCTAGGTTTTAAAATTGCGAGGCCCATCGCCAATACCTCTCGTGTTGCTTCTCACTACGACGTTAATAAATAATCAAAAGCGAATTTGATTTCAAAGACCTCAGGAGGCAAGATAAGGAAATTTAGAGAAATTTATTATCGTTCCTTTTTTTTTAAAGATAATATTTACATTACTGTGTCTGTCACCAATAGTCCCCGAGTAACCGTTCAACGGCGTTAATCCTAACTAAATAAGTTTATCCTCTTAACTTTTTTTTTGCCTCGGGTATTTTAAAATAGGTATTTAATTCGTTGCTTTGTGTGTGAAACATACGGATAAGACTGAATGAAAGAAGGTGGACTCGGAAGTTTCGAAGGTGAAGGAAACGCAATATATGAAAAATCATTTCATTGAACCACCTAGAGTCTCTTCTACAATGTCAGAGATGAAAGTGCTTGACAACTGACCACCGAGAGAATTCTTTTACGGCTTAGTTGTCTAAGGCGTCAACAAAAAAGACCCGATAAGTTTACTTCGGACCCAAAGATGAAGTTCGAATCGCCCCATCACCTAGGCCAACCGACCAACCGCACATCATTGGGTTAGAAACAGTTCTCTTAAGTGGCGAAACCCTACCTCGCGACAAACGAGAAAACATAGATGACATTTCAACAACTACAGGAATAAAAGTATGTAACAATTGACAACCACGGGAATTCTTTTCTTGCTTAGTTGTGTAATGCTTCAACAAAGACCAGACAAGTTTTCTTCGGTTCATTTTACCTCCAGGTGAAAAACCTTCCCGAAAATGACGATACCATCTCTCCGTTTGAAAACTCTTCGACGTAACACTTGAGAAGAGCGACGAAGAAATTTTGGGCTTATAGGGTTTATTATTTTTGTTAATTTCTAGATTTACTCTATCTAAAACTGTCACCGTTTTCAATTTTAAAGTTGATTGTGTGCTATACACGTGCAATAGTTTAGAGGAAAAAGATATGCATAATACTAACAAGATGATTATTAGTATTCTATATCGTGTTTTTAACCCTATAGTATTTGGCAACTTTTTAATGGGCGATGGTGCTTCAAGATATTTAAAGATGTATGTAATAAATGAAAGTGCATTATTCGGGATTATGATAAATTTATTCATAATTTTTTATGACTAGTCTCGTTCCTAACAATTCCAATCGCGATCGGTCAAGTTTAAGTTGTTGCCAATGCTTTTGTGTCTGTTTCCGTTTTGTTACCGAGAAACTTTGATACGATATTCATCGCTCTAAATTCGTGTGGTATTTGAGATGAAATTTTGAATGTTTATAAATCTATATGAAGAACTTATGAAGTAATTAAAAGAACAATTTCACTAAATTTGTTTGAACGGCTTAAAATTTTATGTCGAAGTGCGAATTTAACTGAGTAAGTGTTCAAAACTTTTATTTCTTTAATTTGTCAAATATGTATTATAATAAATTTAATAAAATATGTAAGAAACAGGAGGAAAATTGTCTTAATTGAACGGTTTTTCTTCGAAAAATCGAGATGGTGATGGTAATTTTGCAATCAAGATGCATATTCAAATACGGAAAATTTTCTATTTAAAACTTGGTGAATTTTAAATCCGGTTTCCATTTAAATACAAAAGTGTTAAGTTCTTTTATTTTACTGTTCCACTTCGGTTCTTGAAAATGTAGGAACATTCCACAGAAAACAAAAGTGCTGCTACTGTTTTTTGCGGTCACGTCGGGGGACCTATAAAAATAAATACCAGCATTTGGCTGGGTTTGACGAAATGTTTTGTATCGGTGAGTGAAATCCTCATCGAGCAAGAACAGCATTTCCTCTTTCAATTTTCTTTTTGGAAAGGAGTGCTCTTGGGGGTGGGGGTGGCGAGTCATAAATAGTCGTAGAAAGAGATAGCCCGAGGCTGCGTATCGATTACTTAATTAAGCAGCCCTTTCCTTCCAGATTACAGGTCCCTGGGGAATAACTTGACTTGCCTCTCTCTCGGTCCTTTTTCTTCTTTTCCTTTCTTTTCCTTTTTGTCTCCTTTTTTGTAGGGTTGCCCATGCTTTGGCGACGAATTTTGTGTGTGTGGCCAATTTCGTATTGGTTGGCGTGGTCGTGGGAAATTCCTTTTAAATTTAGATGGCTTTCTCAACAAGCATGCTGATAATTTAGCAATGTTATATTACAGAAAATTCGTAACGTGACTTAGATGAAAGCGCTAGTTGTAAATATTTACCGCTAAAAACCTTTGGATTTTTGAACGCTGAATGTATTTGATGTGCGATGTTTTTTGTTGCATGAGATAGAAGAAAAGTTTCATGTTCCATAAATATTAATTCAGGAAATATGGAAAGGGGAATTGTAAAATTTTATGCTGACTGTTTATATTTAAAATGCCGACAAGTGCGAAGTAATCGAACCCTATTGTAAACATATCCAGTGGTCTTTATTTTCAAATCAACTGGGTCGAGTTTTTTGAAAATTACATTTTTTTACAATGTAATTTCATGAATATTTCAGTTTTAACAAGTTTTTCGAATATATTTTTTTCAGAATTTTCTTTTATTAAAATTCAACCTTTGTATGATTTTTTTAAAAAATATTTAGCCTATATCTATCCGTGACTGTTCAATCATACTAAGCCGAGCCTCTCAGTAGCGGATAGACATGTCCGTAGGTAGATTGTTAAGTTCGGGACAATTCTAAAGGTGATGGCTCATGTTGGAGGTCCGATGTAATGGCCTGATCTGCGTAGCCAAACATATATGGTTGAGATGTGCTAGCTGCTGGTCGTGCCCATTATAAGACGGAAACCCGCGACAGCCTCAGCGCGTTCGTAGTGCAGTGGAACAAAGCTCGCGGCAAGGCGCTTCCATCTTTTGTCTTATCTCAACTCCTTGAGGGTTTATCCCGCAGAACTGTTTACAGTTGTAGTGATTTGGTTGTAAGTTATTCTGAGTGCCTGTGGGAATCTCGGGTTGATCGGACTTATTCCCACATCTCTCCATGGCATTGGCTGTTTCGTTACCAGCGACTTCCACATGGCTAGTACCAATTGTAAATGTAGTCCTCAAACACTGGAGATGATCTCTGCCAGTTTTGGATTGTTCGTGGGCAAGCTAGTGGTAAAATAGTTGCTTGAGAATGGATGAGAAATACAACTATTCTTGTAAATAGATTAAGAACAAGTAATTGTCTATCAACTTCCTGAATGTTCCACACTTCCCTTCTTAGTTGCTGGTGTTTTTTCTCACAGCTAGGGAGTTTCAATGAGATTGCAGTGCTGTCAGGCACATGTTCCTTTCACTGAAGGTAAATAAGAGCCATATAAATGGTTTCCTGAGCGCACGATTTGAATATTAATGTGTGCATGTATGAAATGTAGAATAACTCGCTCAAGGCCTAAAGATATGAAATTTATCAGTTGTATCTTAAGAAATTCCAATAAATAAGGATTTTTAAACATCGTTACAGCAATTTCCGTTTCCATGTCAAAAAAATTTTAGTTCTTTTCTTTTCTTTTCTTTTTCTTTTTTTTTTTAATTAATCAGACATGAATGTTATAAAGCTTAAATCTCTCTTCAATTTTAATTTACTTTAATGCAATAGTTAAATTTCTTCTTTGATTAGTCTAATGTAGGATACCAGACTAATAAATACTTTGTAGTTTTCTAAGAAGCTTGCATGAAGTTAACTTGCCTAAATTTCTTTTAACTCAATTATTTTCATCGAAAAATCATTTTAGTAAAAATTGAATTCTATTGTATAAGGCGAGCAAGCTTCGTTGAAGTTTTCGGAATTTACTTAATTTCTGAAAATTTTCTTTAATGTATCTGAGTTATATAAAGTTTTTATTTTGCAATTCTTCCAGTATTAATTCTAACGATGTTTTGCCAGAATGCTTGCTTGTTGAATTTAAACTAACGATTTTATTTAATGTGTGAATCACATTTACAAACAAACAAACAAAACCGACTTCGGTTTGTGAGCATTTATCATTTCTCAAATGAAAAAATTATTGTTATATTAAAGTAAACTAATTGTTCCATCGAAATTTCGTTCACATTGGAACAAAAAGACATCTTTTGTGAAACCAAATAACTGGTTATAACTCCCACCCCCATCACTTTTCACGCCCTCTCTGTGTTCAGATCCAGAAAAAATCTTGACTCTTTTATTGAAATATGTTAGAATTATTCAATTTTGTCGTATAGGATAAATCATACAATTTTTCTGAGTATATCTAAATGTTTTATCTGTATCTAAACATTTATCTATTTTTTTTTTTTTTTTTTGGAAAATTTTGTTTATTGTGCATAGTTTGTATGAGACAGGTTAAATTTTTGTTTCAAGAAAACAAATTCTATTGTACCTATCCCTTCATCAAAATCCATTTACCCTACCGAGCTGAATGCTCGAGAGATCACTGAACTGTAACCACAGACGGTCATTGCCCGAATTTAAAATGCAGACTTTGTGAATTGCACAGTATTTCCTTGACAGCCTCATCTTAGATATTTGAAAAAACACAACATTGTACTTTACTTCGTGCGTTTTTTGTAAGAGCTAGTGTTCGAAATTGCCAGATGAAACAAGAAGTCTTTCTGAGCCTGAGAGCCAAACTAGTTATTAGGGCTGAGCGTGTGTTGTTTTCACCAGTTCTTGTTGCTACACAATCATCCTTTGCAAAGTTTTGTATTAAATTTTGCCGAATACTTGAACTTCTAGCCCCATATTACGCCATTTACTGCTCTCTTTTTGAGATGTTCATTCGTATAAAGTGAATCAGTTTCTTTTTTCATTTAAAAAACTTCACCGTGTTATTATCAACAAAAATCTTAAAGTTTGAAGCAGAATCTTTGGACACGAAGTGATACAATATATGATTTAAAGCACAATATTGACAAATTTCTCAAAATTGAAATATTAATGCTTAAATTAAGAAGTTTGCGTAGACCACAGTCGGAGTCTTTCTTTGAAATTCGAATTTCAGTTAAAATTAATATGTATCAAAAACACAAACTCACTTTGCCGTTCCAGTGAAGGAATTCTACATAAACTGAGTTAAATCGATTTACTTTAATATTAAATAACGACTATACGTTAATACAATTTCTTAATAAATTGAGGAATGCAAATTTAACAAATGTTGTAAAAAATTTACTGCATTTGAAATAAAATAAGCATATATAAAACAATTAAATCATGTATATTATTTATTATGAATCATGCTATTATTGCCAATCTCTATTCTTAAAGTATTAATTTAGACTAATTTCATAAGACCACATGACTCATCAGGTGTGAAACTTCTAAAAGTTTATTTTGGGGAGGAGGCAATGATTTCGGGAAATTCGTATTAAATTCAAATGTTGTGGGTGCATCGCAGGTGAAAGGTTGTATGTTTTAATTCTTTTCATGGAATTTCTGGGTCTGATGCATCTTCTTTTGAGTTCTACATGCTGCATGTTTTAAAAATCTGGAATCTCTTAACCGTTCAAACATTCTGGAATGCTGAGCAGAGTACCTCGAATATTTTGGTAGACCGATTGTGATTGTTACCATGGCCGACTTTCTTTCATTCTAATCGTGATTTCCTGTGTTCTTTTATGTATTTGATTTTTCTTAATTAATTTTTAATTTAAATAATATTTCATTACTAAATTTAAGTATTTGACTTTGCTATGTTATTTTCTAAATCACTCTTTCTTTGGAGGCTTGTTTATAGTTGAGTGAAAATTACAAGATAAATTTTTGTACGTGCCATCTTACACCAGGCTGGACGCACACCCTCATTAAAAATGGTTAATGCGTGGCTATCTGGATTGTTGAGTCTCATTTTAAAAACTCATGCATGCGAATAATCGTTATTGCAACTAATACTTAATAGTCAAGGAACGTTTTTAACTCACCAGCTTTTGTTGAGGGTATGTGTTGGGGGTAATATAAAAAAAGTACCAGTTCCTTTCTGTCCTTTTTTTAAAAAACATAATTTTACATCTGAAAAGTAATTAAATGCCATTTTCATCATTTTATGCGTTTTTATTATCATACTGTCATATCTTTTTTCACTTTCAAGCAAATATCTAAAATCGCACAGACCAACCATCACAGCAAATTAAATGTCTATCATTCGAACGATTCTCTAGTTCTCATTCCGAAAACTTCGAAAACCGTTTCATCCCCGGTTGTAACGACATTAATTTTAATACTACCATCAACACCCGCCTCTCATTCTAAAATTGACATTGACACGGTTAATTAATATTTATTCTCGCCACTCGTTCCCCTGAAAAAACATCTTCCCATCCGATTTCTGAGTGGGGGAAACGGGAGAGAGAAAAATCCCTCTTTTCCCATTTCCTTTTCCTGCCTCCTCTCATAAAGATAGTCGGGAATGGCCTGCAGTCGTTCTATCGATTACCTAATTGAGGCCTCTCCTCCCCCTTCTAGATTACCCCTTAGGGTAAAAACACGCGTCAATCCTATCCACTCTGCATTCACTTCTTTCGTCCCTCGGTACACGTTGGCGATATTTGGATGGATGCCAACTATAACTCTCCCGTGTGTTAACGTGTTATTTAGGAATAAAATTGAGCGGAGGGAAGGGGAATCGCCAAGTTTTTTTAAATGGAGAAGATGCTTTGTTGAATGCTTAGGGATTTTTTTTTTTTTTTTTTTTGTTCGTGAGAGCATGTTTCAAGTTGCGATTTTTATTGAATAAGTCTGCGTCAATTTACCGTGTCATATTATTCTACAGACGCTTATACGGAACATTTTATTGTGGATTTTATTTTGTATTACCTTTTCTTACACAAAAGCTCGATTTTTTTTTAAAATATTCATTTTTATTTCTTAAAATTTTAGTTATTTGTATGAACCATCTTGCTACAGCATATCGCAATCATTTCTAAAAATTTCATGACGTGAGTTAATTTCATTTTTTTTTTTTCCTTCTGAATTTCTGCTGTTGAACGAATTTGTGCAGTTTTGCACCAATGCGTTTTTCTTCGATTCTCGAAATCGATTAATTCGCGTAGGTTGAGTGCTTTTGCTTGTTTTAATGTTTAAGTACAAGTTAAAAAAAATCATTATTAATTATTTCTTAATAAATTAGTATTGTAAAAAATGTAAAAATAAAGATTAGTTATGTGTTATGTTTATTTTGTGTATATTTCTTAGTTGTAACTAATTTTTTGTAATATTTATCGATTTCTACTTAAATATTCTTAGTTTAAAATTATTTTGAATTTTAAATAATTATTTATTTTGGTTTTGTATTTTTATTCTTTCAATATTTTTTGTGCGACTATTTATTTTTAAATAGAGATTTTTGTTTTGTTTTGTTTAATGTGTTTTTGTTTGATAATGCGGAGAAATAACTATGTTGAGAAATTACAACATAATTATTTATTTCCCCCTCTTTTTAAAGAAATAGGAATTGATTTCGGGAGATAATCTTGATTTGAATTTGATTGCTTGTAAATTTTATTTCAAATCAATCGCCAATTGGTAAAAGTACATGAGTGAGGTAGTATTAATTCAATCGATCCGATTTTTCATGAAGGTTAAGGAATATTTATCTTTTGGTTGATTTTGGGAAGAAAATTCTTGATTTGCGCCGTCACCTTTTTAATTATATTCCCAACATTTTAAATGTGTGTTCTTTATACTGAAATATATTATATCTTCTACACCTATTGTTTTATAGAATATTGATTAGTCAAAGTGATTACGTTTCATCGATTTCTTTATGAAGAAAAATTTCTTGTCATTGAATTTGTTTATGGGGAAATTTTTTCTTAAAGCAGGGATTTTTTTTATATATTGAAGATATAAAATTATAAAGTTTTTTGTTTTGCTTTGTATATTAGTAAAAGTAATTGTTTTAACTCCCTTATGTAGCAGTTAAAAAAAAAACCCATCAGTTATTTCATTTTGAGTTTTAAATTCAATAAACTTAATTCTTTTTTGTTCTGTATTAATTTCGAATATGGAATTCGATTGATTTATTTGGAATAAATCTGTAAGCATTTTCTAAAAATAGTATATTTCAATTAATATGTTTTGCCAAATAAAATTCAACTTGAAATGAAAAATGAAATGATTGATTCAAACGCATGTGTTAATTCAGTTAATGGTTGCTTGCATATTAAATCCTTTTAACTCGTATCCCTAGAGGCGCTTCCATCTCTCATTGGTACTGATGTGTAAAAATTAAACTTAAAAGCTTAAGTTGAAGACAAGATAAAGAAATAAAATCCTTCCCTGTTATTCACGAGAGATGTAGTGAAAATGAGATGTAGGGAAAACTACATCTCATTAAGTCAAGTAATGCGCAATTTTTAAAATTTTTTCAAAAGGAAATAGGAAGACTTTAATTATAATTGGTGAGAAAGTATCTCAGGTGACCACGGAGAATTTCTAGTTCTCGGAACGAATTTCAATTTGATATCGAAATATGCGAAGGGAATTAAGGAAGTGGTCTCTAAAAGAACGAAATTATTTTGATGTATGGAAAAAGAACCAGTTTAAGACGCTGTAAGATGATTTGACTGATGGAAAGATGCATTTGGGATTAGTACCTAAACTAGTTTATTAAGTAAATATGCAAAATGATCTTAATTGGAGTTATCCTAATAGTGTTTATAATTAATCTACGAAGAGATATTGAATTTTTCTGTTCAAGTTATTGAGATGATAAATAATTCAGAAAATGTTTTAAGGAAAAAATCCCGACTTCTTCCACGGAGAATACGTTTTGAAAAAATCGTCTGTGCATGGATTTTAAAATGGGAGAGAATCGTTTTAATAGACAATGCTCTAATTTTCTTAAAACAATTTACCTAGTATAATTAGGTTTGTTTTTTCTAGAGAACTCTACGTTTCTAATTGGTCTTTAAAATTGACATTTTGCTATTTAACTTGTCTTCGCCCACAATTTGTTTTAAACCTATTGCTAACCGTACATTTAAGTAATTCTCGTTTAGAAGACTGCACGTGTTTCATCAAATAATTATTTTAATTTTCTGAATGTTATTTAAGGAGCGTATTTTAATTTTTTTTTTCATTTTGAATAATCATTAGAATAAGAGGTATAAAAAATAGCGTCAAAAATTGCACACAAGTTTTGAACTGAATCTCTATAATTATGTGTGTGCGCATACAGTTGTACCTTCAATTAAGCGACACCCACTGGATCAGACATTTTATCCCTTAAATAGAGGTGCCCTTTACAGAGGTACTACTGCATGCATGCATACATGTATGTATGTATATTTATGAATGGGTGTTTGTAAGAATGGTAAGATTCTAAAAATATGGCGTATGAAAATAAGGCAGTCATTTCACCAATATTTGCGTAATTTTTCCTTAAAACCATAATAATAATAATAATCTGCATTAGTCTTTAGCATGTTAGTATGCATTAGTCTCTAGTATGTTAGTGTGCATTAGTCTCTAGTATGTTAGTGTGCATTAGTCTGTAGTTTGTTTGTCTGCATTAGTCTGTAGTATGTTTGTCTGCATTAGTCTGTAGTATGTTTGTCTGCATTAGTCTCTAGTATGTTTGTCTGCATTAGTCTCTAGTATGTTTGTCTGCATTAGTCTCTAGTATGTTGTCTGCATTAGTCTCTAATATGTTAGTTTGCATTAGTCTTTCCGTCAATAAGTGGAAAAATAATAATATTCAGGGAATATTATCTTAATTCCATTCACCCCATTTCACACGCATGCACGCACGCACACACACGCGAGATAAAGTATCTATTTTCTAAAAAATGCTTTGCTAAGGAAAGTTGGTGTTAACATAGTTTGTTGCCACCTATTAAATGGCATCAAAAACAAATTTGACAAAGATGGTATAGATTTGTTTCCATTTTATTGCTGTCGCATCGATTCTTCACTGTCGATTATACCTGGATTCATCATTATACATAAAATACTAAGCAACAGTAAAAACATTTGGTAGCTTCTTGTGAATTCTGCTGCAAAGAAATCGAAGACAGACTCATCGGTCGGAAAAATTATGACGATAATTTTTTGGGATGCGAAGGACTTATTGTTTCACAAAGGACTCCTGAACTGTACTACAATGAGATATCCTGTTCTCATACCTAACACAACACATGTGTATTGTTTGATCCGGCCTCATATTTCTCAAATTACTCATGTTGCGAAATATGAGTAAGAAAAAGAGGCCATGTATCGTCTTTCTCACTCAATCGTGCTATAAAATTAGGAATTTAAAAATATAGTGACAAATGAACTCGGAAAAGATTCATTTATTTTGAAAAATTAGACTGCCTTTGCAAGTGGAAGCTCACTGAAAACAATAAACGATATCAAACCATATGTATTCAGTTCACATTTACCATTCTTTTAATGCACTCTGTCGACGGATAACGTCGATAGTTTCAATAATCTTTTCATCCTTCCGTAATCTAGATAAGAGATATACGCATCGACATTTTCAAAGTTAGCTATCGGAAAAAACATTAGCTTGTTTAAATATCTATTTCCTCTTTCTTCGGTCCATTGAACCGAATTTACATAACGCAAATCTTTTTTTTTTTCTTTCTTTTTTTCGCTTGAATAAGTGAGAAGTATCATATTATGTAAAAGGTAAGGCTATTATTTGACTTAGTGTTGTTTACTCGCTACTATTTCTAGAAATGTGTTCGGATATATTGCATTTGGAAGAGTAAATATACGTTAGAAATGAAATAAAACAGAAAGAACCGAGTTAAGGAAAGATTAATGTGTTTGTTGTTATTATCTTGATATTTTTTTTCATTCTGTTTTCGTTGTGTATTGTAATCTGGTTGGCCAATGAAGCTTGTATGTCAAATAAGAAAACGTCACGAGTATAGTTATTAAAATTGTGAATATTGATTTATATATTCACAATTTTAATTATATATATAATGCTTAGTTTGTAAATTATAATTTCCTATTTCAAGAAAGCAATTTAATACTTTAAGCGCAATTACTGAACAGTTGTCTTTTAGTGTTAGTTCAATTAGCAATACTATTTTATTAAATCCACCAGTGGCATAAAGTATGTTGTTCGTTAATGTAGATGCTTTATTTTCTTAATTTGCCTGAAAGCTTCCATTTGCTTTCTTTTCATTCGTGAACATTGTGCTCATAGTGTAGATAATTATCTTTTATATGTAGACTACAGTATTTCATCTTAATGCAATTATTTCTATGGAATCTTAATGCAATCGAGGGTTTCTATCTGGAAGCACTTTTCCTCAGGTTTCAAGAGACAATTTTTTCTTTCTTCATTTTTTTTTAAATGCTGAAAACACATACAAACCGTTCAAATGGATATAAAAGTACTTTCGGAAATGGAAGAGGAGGGAAAGTTAATCAGGTGGATATTTCTTATTTCTTTATTCTATTAGATGCATTTTATATAATTCGGACAAATGTTATAGTTTAGATTTGAGAAGGTTGGTAGTAATTCAACTGGATTCATATCATTACAAAGATAGAAATGGATATTAAACGGAATTGTAAATGCGAACTATATTTTATATCTACATACAATTCAATTTTGTTGAGCTGCAATTAAAAAGTTAATGGAAAAGAATGTTATGTTGCATGAAAAGTAGCTTCTTATTGTTCCATCTGCATAATAAATTGTGGGAAGGGAAAGCATTTTTTTATTATTTGTCATAGATTGAAGTTAAAGTGAAGTCGAAATATAGTTTACAGTTGACCCATTATTATTTCGCAAAAATACTGCCAACGGCTTTATCAAATTTTCCTCTAAATTTCAAAAATTTTACCAAAGATCTTCTTTAGATGTTATTCTTTTTATTAATGTATGTTTGATTTATTTCATGTTTTCTTTCTCTTAATTATATTTTCTTATATGTATTCTTTACTCATCACTTAACATTTGTTTTAAATATGTAACTACTTAAATATGTAACATTAAATCAAATTTGAATTTGTGTATTTAATGTCGTGGGACTATGGTTTAGTGGAATATTTAAAGCCAGATTACGGCTCTCACTGAACATCGTGTATTCTCTCCCCTGTTATATTCCTTTACCACTTTATTGGACTAAACAGGAAAATATATGTGAAGGCTTCATAGTTTTGAAGTTGTCGCCTTTTTTAAAAAGTCTTGCTTTTAAAAAGTTTGACTGTCTGTTCCCCTGATGAGTCATTTAAAATCGAATGTTTGTATTTGATTTTTATACATTTGTTTTTTAGTGTTTATTTCAGTAACTGATACATTATATGAGTATTTTGATGTGTCATTGGTGTACTTGATTTATTTCCTCTTAATGTGATTGAGTCAAAATAGTAGATTAAAGAATGGAATATGGATTATTTCTAAGAATAGAATGGGAGGAATAGAAATTCCGATTTGGTGGAATAAGTTGCATCCAAATTATATGTCTTTTTGTACCACGACCTACATGTTATCTGCTAAATGTACTATTTTTTTGCTAGAAACTTTTTTTTAATCATCTTGCTCTCAGTTTTTCTGAGTTGGTGTGTTAATACGTACTTTCTAACTTCATTAAAAAAAATCTTTAAAGTTTTAGAATAATTTTAAAAGATCTCTAAAAATTGAGAAAAAGGGTTTTTTTTTCCCTTAAAAAAATGGCGCAGTTGTTTCCTCCTCCTCCATTTTTTTTTCTTTTTTTTTTTCAAAATTTATTTAAAATAAATCACTTGAAACAGATCACCTTCACCGTAGTATGTATCTCATTTAAGTGTAAAAGCTGTCCCCTTCTCAAATATACAGAGAAATTAATTTGATAACTTTGATTTTTCTTAAAAATGTTTTTCTTGTTATTTATTTTTTAAATTCGAATGTATTAAACAATTGTTTTTAATGTTATTTGTGAATGTGTGAAAAATTTAAATGCGAGTATGTGCTATAATTATACACACAACTTTTCTTAACTTGTTCATTTTGGTTGGATTAAATATATCTGAATATGACTGTTTACCAGGTCCCGGAAATGATCCGATCCATTCCGCCCACGAAGGTGCATTCCTATCGGCAACAGACGCAGATTCTCTGGGACAACTACTTCTCTTCTGTGGAAAAGATAGTCAGCACCACTTTTGAAGTGAGTACACTTTTATTTCTTTCAATGATTGTAAATTGCTCAAACCTTTTTAATTAAATGCAGTTATATATTTTTGTTCAATCATCAAATTATAGCGTCGATGTAGAAGCTTTACCCTCAATCGGAATTCTCAATTTTTGTAATCTTGAGAAATATGTATGTGCAACTTTTTCTCTGCACTGCGAATGCAATGTTTCTTTAGGATTGTATTTGTATTCAGAATACGACCGGCTTCTTTTTATGCTGAAGAATTCCCCTGTCTTAACATAAGTTCATGTAACATAAAACACATGCCTGCTTTCATATTGTGTGCTTAAATTTTTTCGAAATATTCATTAAATATTATATGTAAGTTTTAATAGTTTATTTGACAGAAAAGAAACATTTCTCATGTAAGGAAAAAATTGTATCTTAAAATATACCATTCTTTTATTTGTCAATTAAATGAAAATCCTTTTTATTTTTATTTATTTCCTTAATTCCAATCTGAATTTATTGGTTCAAGTATCAATATTTATGAAATATCAAGGAAAATTTTTTTGTTATTATACTACGTTAAGTTGAAGGTCTTTGAACGGATGACCGTTATTTGTAGAATCTATAATTAGTTATACACTTTTATGAATACTTCAACTTATTACAAATATATCATGTTAGTGTTGGAATTTGTTTGTTGCTATAAAGGAAATAACATTTTTTTAAAAAAAGAATAATGAAATATAAATAAGGAAATGCACCAAACATCTCCAGCGCTTTGAACATAAAATCAATTGGAAATATAATTCTATATTCACTTCGAAAACTCATTTTAATATTAATTTTCCTGGTTTAACATATTAAATAATTTTTTTATCTTTTTGAATTATAAATGTTGTTTTAGGTTTGATGTATAATTATTTGTTCTTTGTATACATTTTTTAAATTTTGTTTTCCGGGAAATTGGATATATTTCAAAACAAAACATTCACTATAAACGTTTGTACAAAAGTGTAAGGACATTAAATTGTTTGTATTTTTATTTTATTTTGCGGTATTGCATTTACCAGTTCAATCCAATTTTTTTCTCCCAGTAAAGGGGGGGGGGAATGTAGATGTTAAAAGCTGAAAAAGCATGTCTAATGTGTATTAGATATCTTAAAATATTTCAAGGAATATCTTATGACTATAACAAGACATCTCGAAAATGTTAAAATTAAAAACCCTTACTTCTTTTGTTCTAAAATCCTTAGATTTGATGTGAATTTTCATATCAATTTCAATTAAATTGATTGAATTCCTTTTAAGAATTTATTTTCGCAGATTTTCTATTTAAAATTGGTGAAAATTATTTCTTTTATTCTGAAATCTGTGGTATTTGCGGATTCATCATGTTTGGCTCATTCTTGATGGATATTAACTTATGGGTGCCAACATTAGTATATATCTTGTACAGGAAGGAAGGAAGGAATGTCTTATGGAAATGGAAGAATAATTTTGAATAAAATTTCGATTGTTCCGTAAGCAGTGCAGAATTTTTTTTTTTTTTTTTTTTTTTTTTTTTGACATTAAAAAGAAAATAGAAATACTAATTATTTATCTGACACTGAAACTTGTTATGCGACTCTGTGGTAAATTTTAGCAAAATTGTGTGAGTTTATTAGAATATTTATTTTTAACTTGGGTAAAAATACAATGTAAAAAATATTTTTTTAATCTCACAATAATTTTATTCTTATTAGCACCTTCAAAATTATTTTTTTCTGAATTTATTTAAATGTACTTTATTTCCAAACTCACGAAACAGAAAAATATAAGGAACTTGTCTTACTACGAAGAATATTATGGCTTGATCTAATTACTTATCTCAATATACATTTTGCAATAAAGGAATTATTCTGTGTTATATATATCGTAATATTTGAATGTAGTTGGAAAATAATTATTTAAGAGAATGCTATCACTGTAAAATAATATTTTCTTTTTGAAATGATGAAATCAGTTTACCTAGATTATATGTTTTTTTTTTTTTTTTAAATAAATTTCAGTTTTCGAAATCTGTTATTTATTCTTTATTCTACTTCTCATTTTTCTGTTCACAAATTCTTTCAAAAATTCTAAGTTATATGTATAAAATAGCATTGCTAAGCCTTTCAAAATACGAAAAACAATACATCTTTCTACAGATAAATTTATGTTCTGCTTTTTAAATTAAAGGTCAAACTCTCCAAATGCCTTTCAACTTAAACGACCTACTCCTGTTCCTCGACTGACTCAAATCAATTAGTTATTTGTGGAGAAGTACAAGTATAAATACTGTAAGCGCTCTGTCTCATACATTAAACATGAAAGCAAATAAGACTTAATATCGGTTATTATTTCTCTTGTTTCTAGTAAAAAGTAAATTAACATAGTCAATGTAAAATACCCCGGCTTCCAGCAATTTTTGACTAAAATGGACACTTGTCATTGAAAATAAATACTCAGAAGTGAAGGGAAAAAGTAGGAAGAAAGTAAAAATAAAACTTTTCAGTGGCTAGAAGTAGTCATGACAACGAAAATGAAAGTACAAACATTGTTAAAAGAAAATCTACCATACTTTTTATCGTTCAAAAATTTATTCACGTCCCTTCCGAGGAAGTGCTTTTTTCTTTAAGGCAAGATATTTTTTTCCCCCTTCTTTTCGTACACTTTCCAAAAATCATATGCATTTTTTTCCATTTATGATATTAATATTAAATGGTTTCTAGTTCGTTTTTAGGGTTTTTCTGATACATATGTGAAAAGGGGGGAAAACTTGAGTTACCAAAATGGAAATTTTACATTCCTTGGGCGCGAAATTATTCCATGAAAATGGATTTCTGACTGAGACTCATATTAAAAGATTTCCATTTTTTAGATTAAGGATTTGTTACTTTTACCAAAACTTCCTCAGCGAATGACGAATTCGTTGCCACATTTTTTTAATCCATACAAAACCTTATGTGAAGATACCTTTATCTGTGTTCAAAGCACACGCAAAATATCGTAAAATGCTTCTACATCTGTTTTTATCCTGGGCAAGCTTCTTGCTTCCGGATTTGATATTGGATCCCCACGTGCGTCATTTTTTGAATTTCCCTTGTCGTTGATTGCATTCTATTTTATAAAATTGGAAAATTTAAGATAAATTTGAAGATATTGTCTGTAATAGAAAGTTATTTCACAGGAAAGTAATACATTTAATGTTTTGAAATTTTGAGAAGGATTCATTAAAATTTCATCCTGTCCTGCATGAGTGTGATATCAAATATAATACTTTTTACTACTTTTTAATTCGGAAATCGTTTTATAGAAATTTCAAAAGTTATTTGATAAAAACTGAAATGAAGAGAAGGCATACTATTCTCAACCAGGTTAAAACACATTTATGTGGAGAGAATTGTTTTTTTTTTTTTATTGTATAAGTGTACTACTCTCTCTCATGCTTAAATTATCTTCACATAACATTTTAAGTTTCAAAATCAGTACCTTCTTAGTAATTTTCGTATCAAACGGCAGAAGTTTAATAAAGAGGAGTATGGTTTATTTTTAAATATAAAAAGGGAATAATTTTGTTCCTACAGGTAATGAGACATTGTGAAGAAAAAAGATTTCAATCATTTCATAAGAAATACTTAATGTATGAACATAAAACCTGATATGAGGTAAGGATAGGTCAGCTTAAATCTGAAACTTTAACGGATTGCTCTCCTCTAAAAAATCTACTTAGATTCAACGTAGTACAGTACAATGCACGTATAATACAACGTAGGCTATTGGCTTGTGTTCATGTGACTGAAGAAAACTCTAAAATAATGTTTAGACATGGAAAAATGAACTCTGTTTATGTGGACTATTGTGTTTTTTTCTTTTATATATATGTGTGTGTGTGTATATATATATATATATATATGTGTGTGTGTGTGTATATATATATATATATATATATAGGATTTTCCAGCTAATTATTAAGCAATTCATTTTTATTTTTTCAATCTACTGTAAAACCAGTTCCTCCGATACTCAATAGATGTCGCCACGAATCATAATCATGTGATAAACTCATGCAGCGCCACCTATCCCAGAACAAAACTGAGTGACACTTCGTTTTCGCTCTCTCTTTCCGCCACTTTTTCCGCTTCTCTTCTCCTTTGCTACCCGCGTCGGAAGTAAACTTCAAATGCCTGAGCGCGTTCCAGCGCCCATCGCCAATATGGGTTAAATGAGGCAGCCATCTATCCGTCTCGGAAGAACTGTTTACTACCTGGATATATATCATAGTGTAAATACTTTTCATTCTTCATCATCTCTCCTAATAAACAAGTAAAGCTACTGCAAGCTTCATCCTTGAATATCATCATCAACAACATTACATGGAATCGGAAATTACCCCCCTAGACAACCAGCCCTTTGTGTAAGAGCAAATCATCGTAGATTCGGGATGAACAATCTTCATCACCCCACTGTATGTGTGTGTGTATATATATATATATATAATGTATGTATTAATGTTTAATTGTGTTTTCCTTTTGAATAGACATTTTAGAGTATTGTATGAAAATTAGTGTTTTCGTTAAAAATTACGTGATTATCTCTGATGCCTGCATTTTTATGAACTGAATGAGATCTTAATAGATTTTATTAGATTCCGATAAACTTAATTTGTTTTCGCGAGTTACTTGCACCAAGTTTTAGGGATATATACCCTCCCTCCCAGACCTTCTTAATGTCATTTCCTTCGTAATTAAATAAAAGCATTGTTTTTTTTCCCTGTGTTTCTTCGATTCTTTAAAAATATTTTTGCATATAGAGTGTTCGTTCGCTTTTTGCTCCTTGCTAACGATGGCGTTCGAAGGAGTTAGGAGGGAGGGAAAGATTCAGTCTGAAAGCTTTCATTACCCCACTCATTATCTTTGTTTCAGTCCCTTCTTTGCCTCTTTCTTCCTTTCTTATTAATCTGAAAACTTTTTTTTTTCTTGCCCTTTTCTTCTCCTCCGCTTTTAACTTTTCGTGAATTTTGACTCTTTTTAATGACGAGCGTGGAGAGTTTTAATAGAACTTCTCTGTTTGCGTTATAATATAAAGAAAAGGAGAGATAGAGGGAAAAAAATATATGCACATAAACATTGTGTTTTTGGTCTGGTGCAGTGAAAGCATTTTAATAAAGTTTGAAAATATTACAATTTTTTTTTTTATCCTCCTCACTTTTTGCTTTTTAAGTTTTATTTAAAAATCTTTTTCCGTCTGCGACTATGTTTTTCTATTGAAATTTTCATCTTCTTTTAGTGCCTTGAACAAGAATTAATTAATATGTGTAATTGTTTTGCACAAAGGCGTGCGCATCCTGTTGAATCGAAGAGTAATAAATATCACATATATTGCTTTTTTTTTCGTGTAATTAAAGCAAATATATTTTCTTAGTTTTTTTGCTTAGTCTTAGAAAAGTAATTTAATTTCGTTATTTCATTTTGCTTTGCAAAATGTGACTTCTTTTGATGAAGTCTACCTGAGCATTAATCGAAGTAAAGATTTAAAAAAATATATTTTTTAAAAATATTATTCATCAGTAATGCTGTTTAATATTGAAACGATATCAATAATTTTTTTTTTTTTTTTTATGAAATAAAATCAATATGAGGTTGCTTTCTTTCGGAATAAAATTTAAAGCTGTTTTTCTGAGTAAAAAAATGTGAAATGCATTTTTTTAAAATTTATTAATCTCTTGCATTATTTCGACTGAAAGCGAAGGCCTCATAAATTAAGTATACTTTTTCGGAAAGGTTTCTCAAATGAGAATCGTGAAATGCAGTTTATGAGGTTTCCCATTTAAGAAGTTCTTGAAAAAGCGCTATCAGTTATGGACATGTAATGACTTGCTACTGTGACATTTTCAATATGTTACAGTTCCAAGAAGCTAAAGACATGATTTTCCTGAAAAAAAAATTACATTTTACTACAGTATGGTTTTTATTTCTCCATTTAGTTAAAACTACCAATGGTATCTTATATTTTAAAGATCAAAATCAAGAGTGACGAAATTTGCAGAAGAAATGCGTTCATTTTCATCTGTATATTCTTACTACTTTTTAGTTCTCAGATAAATAAGGTAAAAAAAAATTTCCCCGACAGTTAAAGATTTTAACTAATATAAAAAATTGAAGATTCATCTTCGATCCCATTCACATGTTCACATACACATTATAACTGTTAAAAAACATGCTTCTCATTCATTATACCTGCAAGAGATCCGTTAGAAGTCCTTTACTGTTTGCAGTTTTAATATAATGTCTGCGGGGAATATATACGAAGATAAGTTTTATTTTTTAAACTTATAAGTTCTCATTAACGCACAAATCCTTTTTCCCACTCTCTAGTAATTATAGTAATGGAAATATTAAACATACCCCTCCCTTCTGATTCCATTATTACTGTCACTATATGTTATTCGAAACTTTCTCTAATTTTTGTTGCTACATTCTGTTCTATTGATTATATTTCTTTTAGCGGCGCTACATTCATTTCATGAAGTTATTATACAAATATGCATAGAGTTGAAGCAAAGTGCATCCTCTTTTAATATATGACGACTTTTTTTTGACGCTGTCTCTATTGTACTAATTTCTATATGAGTATAGCGAACACTTATCGTTGTTGGTGTAATGAGGATGAAAAATGCAATTATTATTATTAATAAAATTGTGTGTGTGTGTTTGAAGAAGATTAACTTTTATACCATGTAACCATTTATTGAAGGCTTTCTGATATTTAAGTGAACAGTGAAAAGATGCACAAAAGTGAATTTTGATTATTTCTGCAAAGCCAAATGTTGTACATATACAACTGCTCTACAATTACATCTAAATTACGTTTTTATTTACAAATACTAAAAATAAAAGAATAAACAAGATGTCGGTTGCAGTTATATTCCCATCAACAAAGGGCCGCGGTAGCCTAATGGTCAAGGTCGTGGACTCGCGACCGGCGGTTTTCGTTCAGTCGAGGGTTCGATCCTTGGCCGCCAAAGATCCGCCGTGTAGCCGAGGCTGATGCACGTTAAATCTGTTAGGAGAAGGGGTGCCAGCTCAGGTGTCGTCCTCGTCGCTTGACCGTGGTTCAAAATTATGAGGTCCGTCGCCAATAGCCCTCGTGTTACTTCTAGTGCGACGTTAATAAAAACTAAACTAAACTAATCCCATCAACAAAATCTATTCCTAAAATGGTTATTAAAAAATATAATTTGGGAAAAAATTCTGAAAACTGAAATCCAAAAATAATAAATAAAGATAATACATAAAAGGTTCAAAGTATGACAAAATTCTTGCTAGAGACAAAGTCAAACCTATATATATATATATTCATTCGAATGCAGAGTAGTATTGATTGTACTTCTGAAATGGACAGTGTTAAAAGTATGTTTGACAATTCTATCTCAATTAAATCAGTTCACTTATCTATTATTCAGAATTTCGAAATAACCAATGCAGAACAGATACCATTGTGCTGGATAAAATTGAATTCAGATTTAACTTATGCTCCATTTGAAACATCTGTTACTGCCATGGCCAGCGAAGAACGCTGTGCGATTTGTCTCCGGGTATTTTCTTGTCTGTTTTTATGCTGCTCATTCCAATCGGCCTACGGTATTCGTAACTGGATTTATCGCGTTCTCAATTTATCAAACGTCCGAAAAAGCTGACTGGATTTTTGCGTTGGATAATTTTGTCATTTCGCATGTTCCCTTGTGCTTTGACGCACTGAGTTGTCGGTAGACAGTCTTTGGGACTATTTTTACGGTTTAGTGCGCTCATTTCTGTAGGATAATGTAGACGCTTGGAATTGTTCTAAAATTTTCATTTTTTTCCTCCGTCCAGACATTATTTGACATGTATTGTGTCTGGATATGTATTTTTTTTTTTGGAAATGAATATGACTTGGAATCTATTGATCGATAGATTCTATTCTTGGTTGCTCTTGCATAGCTGAAATATTACGAGTTAGTCTTGGGAATCATTTGATTTATTTACTTATCTGTCGGTATTGATTTCCGAATCATGGAGAATATTCTGAGAGAGACAATATGTATTAAAGTTAAATTTTCTTGAATTGGTCATACAATAGTTGGAAAAAAAGATTTTTTTCAGTTTTATTTGTGTGAGGAAGGGGGAAAGAAATATAGTCAAGGAAACGGATCGAGTATATCATGTCACTTGGGTGCTTTATCGAATGAATTCTTTCAATAACCATTATATATTATTGCTGAATATTCACTGATTTGGAAATGAGTAAGTAAAGCATCAGGCAGAATGCCTAATTATTGATAGCCGTGCTAGGGGAAAGGTTTAGAGATATGGGGTTTGTCATGTTGATAGTGTGTGAAAATTGTTAGAGTAGTAAATAAGGAACAAAATACTTGGGATTATATTGCATTTGCAGTTAAGAAGGATCATGGAAAATATCTAACAGTACAGTTGAAAACAGTATTGGGAAATTGAGGACGAACGCGCTTTTCATGTACGTAATTTTTTTTTATCTGAATCATCATAAAAGAACTAATTTAGCAAAACAGACTGCTTTATTTTTGTTAATAATGTGTTGATTGATTATTGAAAATAATAATTGTATGACCTAAGTAACATTCTGATAAAAAAAAAATTGTGAAAGTTCCCTTCTAGGAATTTAGTTTTTTTTCTCTCTCTTCCATATATCTTTGTGAACTGAAGCTTATAAGTTTATACATTTTCAACACGAAACAACGAGTAGTCTTGCCTATTCTTGGCAATAATTCTGACTTTTTTTTTACATTTATTTAGTTTAAATCGTTATTATATTTCCGTCAGTATTATCTTTTTAGCTAGAACACTTCAGTTCTTACACCATTTGGAACCTTACCTTTTTTTTTTTGTTGAAAAATGACATTTAATGAACCGTTACGTCATGAAACCGCAATCTCATAGTTTTATTTGCATTTAAAATTTATATACCTTTTATATATATTTAAAAATGCAAGTTATTTTGTAAAGATGTATTAATCCCTCATGTTAACTTAAAAATGAGACACATGTTCTTTTGCCTAGTGGTCGAGGTTTTCGTTCAGTCGCGGGTTCGAGCCTTGATGCCACAAAAGATTCGCCGTATAGCCGGGGCTGATGTACGTTAAATCTATCGGGGCTCAAAGTCCTGCTGTTGGCGTGATGGGGAAGTTAGGAGAGGGAGGTATCAGCTCAGATGTATTCCTTTTCATTGAACCGAGGCTCAAAATTACGAGATCCGATTGCAATTGCCCTCGTGTTGCTTGCCAGCTTGAGCTGATTCTTATGTTATATGGAAAGTAGATGTGTTACTTAGTGTTTGTTTTTGAAAAGGGACATGTTGATTACTAAACAATGTTTCCTTGTAATTCTGATTTACAATTGGGATGACATGTAAAATTCATTTGCTTTTGATATATCAAATTATTGCAACAGGGATAAATAAAAAGTTACTGGTTTTGATTTAATCACTATGGACAGGCGTACAACTGTTCATACTTTCCAATTGTCCCTAAAATAAATGTTGCATGTTATTAATAAATAACGGAAGTGTGGATTTTCTGTTGTCGTAATTTACATAACATGCAGGTTAACATATAAAAATACTTTGAGTGTAATATTAAAATTCATATTTTTTATGATATTTTAATTAGCTTGATTTAGTTTCAATAATTTAGAATTTAATAGTTGGTAGAAATTTGTATATCATGGAAAATGTAATTAATTGTTAGTACCATAAGCTAAAATATAAATGAATAATGGCTTTTTTAAAGTTCATGAAAATCTCGGTTCTATTAAAATGCCTGACTAGTTGCCCATAGTGCCTTTTTTCCTTTTCCTTCCCCCTCCCCCCTTTTTTTTGACCCATACGAGTGGTTCTTAAACTTTTATGTTGGAATTCCCTAGACCAGAGGTCTTCAAAACTGGGTTCCCTGGAACTTTGACAAGAGACCACAAAGCGCCAAAATTTTAGTAAAATTTTAATTTTTGTAAAGGATCGAATTCTTAAAGGTACTTTACTTGTAAAAATAAATATAAATAAATATTTTTATGAATAAAATAAAATCTTAAATATCATAAAATTCACGTGATTCAAATATATTAATCGAGACGCATTAGGTCGCATAATAGTCTCCATTCTGTGACTCAGGTAAAGAATCGCCCTTTTATTTCACCACTTTCAAGGTATAAAGTAAAATTGAAGTCATCCTTTTAAAATTGAAATTTTTGGCAGATTGCATTTTGAAAGATTATATTGAAGGCTTTCCTAATTTGAATAATATTTTAGCAGACGATAACGCTAATCTTGATAAAAAAAATGTAAAAATTAGTTTAGTCCAACATTTATCAGATCTACAAAAAGCATTTATTGAATATTTTCCTGTTCAAATATCCTAGATCTTACCATTTATTGCGACGAAATAGAGATGCAATAATAATTTTATAATTTTGAGTAGGGATGAAGCTTTGATATCCTATTTTTTTAAAAATTCTCTTTGAGTAAGGGGTTCCTTGAAGAAAATGGTTAGCTCAAAGGTTTCCCCAGGGTTTAAGAGGTTGAATACCTCTGCCCTAGACCTCTTCGCAGAAGTAAGTATTCCCTCACGGCCCCTCTCTTTCTCATGCATGTGCAAAACTTAAATACAAAATAAACTTAGTTATACTGAAAAGCAAGTTAGCTATACTGAAAAGCACTTGCTATAACACATATGATGCAGGGTTGCGTGTTTCATTTAAGCACGTACTCTAGTATTATAAACACATCTCGAGATGTTGGAAATTTTAAATACAATTATATTTTTTATTGATATGCCCACGTAAAGATTGTCTCTGAATAAGAATTTCAACTGTAGTGCGGCATTCTTAATGACAGATGCAGTTACTACTAATCAAATGCATATGTTTATTAGAGGGGGGGGGAATGTCATTAGTTGTCACTGAAAATAAATGAACTGATTTTCTCTTTTATCTAAACTCATGAATTCCTGTTTAAGAACCCCTGACCTCTACTTTAAACTGCATTCTAACCAGTTATTTAAAACCATATGTCGACTTATTGATTTTTCTATTACTCCAGCTGTCCTCGGGATAAATAAGTACCTCGCACCCGTACGTCACAAAAATTACCTCGCTTCTGTTACAGAGCTCGTGTCACTTTTTCCAATAAGTAACGACACTGATCCCATCATCATCTCCGTCGTACTCGGCACTTTTTAAAAACATGTGGGCGTGTTGGCAAAGTGTAGTTGTCACCAGACGCGTGCTGTTGATATAAATGGCCATTTATTTTCCAATCATGTCACACATATAAACCGAATAAAAGCGAATGTAAAGAAACATTGTGTATAGTTTATTTTTTTTCAACTCGAGCTCTTCTAAATCTGTAAGCATGCACGAGTGGCTGAAAATTCCAGTAATTTGAGGCGACGAGAGCGGTCCCTTGTGTCGGAACGAATTGGGATTCTCCTCCTAATCTTTGCACTTGCATATGTCGGCTTGGGTTACTCGTATATTAAAGGATTCTGTTTTGGATTTCTTTTGCCATTTCTTCTTGTCTTCGTTATTTGGGATTTTTTTTTCTTCTTCTTCTTCTTTTCTTCCTCTTTCCCTTCTTTTCGCCCCATTATTCAAGCGTGCAGCACCAGATGCTGCTGGTTGAAAGGGATTATCTTCAAATTGAAGTATTTTGTTTTGGGAGTAATTTCCTAGTGGGTAATATGCGATTGTAAAGTTGCTATGCACGTAAGTTTAATCTGTTATTTTATCGGATTTTGTTTCAAACTTATTTCAGAATTTCATTTGTTGAAAAAGTTGTCAATTTTCTGAGAAAGTCTGTTATTGTTTCCTGTTTCATCGGGTTTTTTTTATTTCTTTTATATATATATTGTTACAAAGGTTTTGTCTTGACCGTTTGAGTGTCATAGGTCTTTGATGTTTCCTAATCGATAATTGAATTCCAAAAAGCTCTGTTGCGCTGTTTTTTGTTCATATGCTTTAGCGTTTCGACGTCCTTCTGAGCATAAATGTGTTCAATCATATAAAAAATATGATCATCAATGTGTTTAAATCATATAAAAATATGATTTAATATTTTATTGCTTATTTAAAAACAATGTACTGTAATATTTTCACAATTTTGTGTGTTTGTAATCTGCAGTAAAAACTTACCTTTGACAGAATAGTAATCGCAAAATCACTCGTATATACAGAAACGGAGTGTGTTGTGATTATCGGCTTCACATTGGCTCTTTTTGAACAGATCAGAAGAATCGCCAAATAACCGCTTGGCACTTAAACAATGGAGTAAGTTAATTTTCTGACAAATTCTTATGTAGATACTTTAGTTGCACATGACTTTAAAGAATATGAATGTTAATTTTAATGTATTCAACTCTTAGTTATTGGCTTAAAAATCCTTCATATCTTCAACTCGTATCATTGCTTCTGTTGCCATTATTTCCAAAATATTGTATACCTTCTGGAAGTTTGATACAACTTTATGATATGCTGCTTTATCTGGAATACTTTGTTTAAAATAAAGTACAGGGGGCGAGTTTGCGGTTTCCATAATTTTTTTGTTGACTTTTAAAAGGTATCAGTAAAATATTAAAGGCTTACCAGAAAAGCTAATTTCATAAGGGTTACCGAAAACATAATTTCCTAAATCATAATTGACACGAACACTATTCTTTGTTTTAACCGAATATGTTATCTGAATACATAATCATTTTCAAGATGAAATAATTTTCATTAACATAAGCATTGATTTGTTTATCCCAGAATTGAGTAGAAAATGTTCGTGTCCTCTACTTGCTAGATATTCTTCTCCGCTAATAACATTATCCCACAACTACTCTTATTACATTACGATTTATTCAATTTGTAGAACAAGATTTCTCATGAGAATTTCAAAACTTCATCATTAATTGATAACTTTAGTGTTGCATAATATAATTGTGCATGAGTAGAATTTTGTAGTATTTGAAATATCATGTTGGTCGCGTGCAATTAATGGTAATGTGATAATTATTAATTTAATATTTTGTTGCTCATAGTCTGCAATACTTTAAGCTGTTAATTTTATTGTTTTTACTCTAATGTTAGTGTTTTTAGCAATTTATTTGTATAGGGAAACTTTTATTTAAAATTGTTTGTTTCGAGTTAATGCTTATCTTAAAGCGCGTCATAAATCTTCCCGTCTTCAACTTTTTTTTTAATACGCAATAGATCAAAAACATTGAAGCATCGTTTTTGCTTCATCTCAATTTTCCTGTAAAAGCTCCATTCTCTCTTTCTTCCCCAACGTGTTATTTTTAAAGATCCGCCATTCCACGGAGTAAATCTCTCGTACCAAACCCTGATAAATATACCGCGGTCTTCCCCCTTCATTCTCTAGAATCTTAAGGCTGATCCTACTCCCTTTTACGGGGGTCCTTAATGCCTCTGAAAGGGGTTATGTTGTACGACAGTGCTTCCTTCTCGCCTTCAGAGACTTCTATTTATAGTCCCCTGTTCTCTTTCCTTTCAATCAATTGGTTGCTAGGAGTAGAACTTTTAAAAACTTTTTTTTTCTTTACTTACTTCTATGGGTTTTTGGAAAGCTTATGTTTTTCACGTCTTGCCCGCCTGTGTTATTTTCCTCTACTAGGGATTAAGCGGCGCTCTGAAATTCATCGAACTAATGGCTTTCGACGTAACTTTCTAAAAAAAAAAAAAAAAAAAAAAAAACTCCCCCCCCCCCCCCTCTTTTAAGTGTAGTTGTTGTATGAAGTCTTAAGATTAAACCAGGCTGTGTGGGGTATGAGGGTTTGGAGTGTTTACTCCCACTGAAAGTGCGATTTTGTTTTAGGAAGAATCGTCATGAATGCTATAAAGAAATGCAGTTCTTTTTTTGTTTGTTTGGTGATCATCTAAAGAAGTGCAAATAGAGGCTTTTAAAGCGATCGTATATCGTTAACGCTTTCGGTAACTATATGACCTATCTGCATTTTGCTGATGTATTATCGTTTGGTTTTGAAATAGTTTCACTTGTCTTACAAAACCTGGCGAAATTGAAGCAATGAAGAAACTTTATTCCGAACAAGTTTATAAATATGAAATAAAATTTGTTTGGTTCTGAAAATAAAAATGTGTGTATCAAAAGTACATTCTAGATCGTTGAAAAGCAATGAAATGAAAAGCGGGGGAAATAAATTTAATAAATATTTTTTTTCGCTATTGCTGTCTAAAAAACTATTTTTTTTCTGTATTAAAGTATTTGCGTAATGGCTAATTTCCAACCAAGGTATCAATTTAAATTCTGTCCTGGTTATATTTATGTACGACTTACAATAAACATTACTATGTACAAAATGTTATGTATATTAACTTCTCGTTGATCATAATTTAGAATTAATAAAATACAATTCGGTTACCTAGTGGATATTCTATTATAGCTCGAAATAAACAGCTACTGTTTTTTCGCTCATATTTCACCTTTTACTTGCTTCACTTCAGATATGAATAAATAACTCTTCGCTTCAGTTCGCTGATGTGTGAATGAAGTAAAAATTGGAGGGTTGGTGGCATGAAAGGATTGCAGGTGATAAATTATTGGGAAAAAATGCCGGGTAACAATTTTTAGATTCTAAAAGCTTAGACATTCCAAATGAAATGTATTTAGAATCATCATTAGTGTAAGATTATTTAGAATGTTAGTTTCATTAGTTGTGTGTTTTTGTTTTAGCTTTTAAGAATATTTTGTGTTTGATACTTTCCATTAGATTTTAAGACAAATTTACTCTTTTTAAATTCGAGGGTAGTAAAAATAATTACTTGTGTTTGAAGACAGATGGCACCATTAAGGTAAATTTTTGTTAACATTAAGTGCTGCCATCTGTTAAACGGAGCCCAAACAAATTTGACATTGATGCATAAGCTAGTTTTGATTTGGTAGTCTCTTGCGGCCCTTATCAAAATTTGAACGCTGCCCCGTAGAATTGTCACCATCGGTGAGATCTGGATTCCTCATTATGCACCAGAAATCGAGCAAAAATCAAAACGTTGGCTTGCTTCCGGTGAATCTTTTCTGAAGGGAAAAGATGGTCTCATTGGCTGGAAAAGTTCTGACGAAGAATTTTTGAGGTGCGAGAGGTGTCATGTTCGCGAATATGAGTTACTGAGACTTAGACAACTGTTTAGAGAGTCATAAAGCATTGTAGTAACAATTTTTGATGCTACGAGCACTATCTCTTGGAATTTCTAAGAACTTATTGAAGGACCCTCGTTTTTCTCCGAAATTGACATAATTAACAAATGAATGTAATTGAGATATCAGTGAATTATTTTCCTTCATTAAAAACAATTTTTTCGATCCACATCAAGATATCGCCTCTGAAGAAATGCTAATGTGGCTGTGGAAAATCGTACATTTAAGAGAAATTTTTGTGAACTTATTTGAAATAACTATATTTTAAATGGTAATTGCATATCCTAGTTGAATCTTCACTGTTCTAGAAGGGGGGGGGGTAGAAATTTCGAAAGAAAAGTACATTTAACCGCATAAATTTCTTCAAAATTCATAAACGACGAAGTTGACTCCTCTTTTTAAAATACTCTTATCTTCGTATATTTTTAACAATGTTCCAATTGGAAAGTTTTTAAGAATTCTTGACTAATCAAATATGTCTCCTACCTCTTCCACTTTTGTGAGTATGTTTATAGATACGTTAAGGCTTTTAATTCATTTCCAACCCTTTACATGTTTGATTACCTCAGTCACGTAAGAATCTCGCCGGCTTTTCGGATACATAATATCTATGCATGCTCATCCATGCATACATGATAATTTTCAATTATCATTTCGTGTGCGAAAACTAGTAATTAAGTTTATTCACAGACACACATATCAACGCTTATCTCTTTCACCAGCGTCAATCACTTTCGTTGTTGCTTTAACAATGCTCCTCGTATGACTTCGGGCTGTTGTCCCCATGGAATACGTTATATCTGAGGTCAATAAATGACTTTGGGGGAATGATCATATGATGTAATTCTATGCTTGTTAAATATGTATATTGATTATTATGCAATAAATGGACATATTTTGTTCGTATATGGTAAAGAGAGAGAGCAGAAAAGAAAAGTTATTTTTTTAACTATGCATGGTTGCTAATGATGTTGTATTTCATATAATGTGGATAACTGGATTGTAGTAACAACTTATAGTTTATTTTATTGTTATGTAAGGTGATAATTGAGAAGAAACTTTTTGTGTGTAGTATGTTGAATAAAAATTTAGGTTTTATTACATTTCTTCCTTATCTTGCGTATATTGTTAAAAGAAAATGTTTACTTTGAAATATACACTGTTCTGTTTGAAATATACACTGATACCTAATGTAAGTAGAAATGATTTTGTTGCCTCTTTCAAATAAGGTTCCGTTATTGTTTTGTTTAAAATTGTTGAGTTGATAATGTTTATTTTTATCGAATTATTTCAAGCTTCTTCCCGTTTCCAGGTTCCTTTTAAAACACCAACACTGAGTGATCTCAATGTGACAAGATAATCAATTAGATTTTGAAAAAGCTTTAAACTAGTCTGCTTTATAATCGTGAAGATAAATTCGTGTGCAAAAATGCCTGTAAAAAACGTTTTATCAAGATATTAATATATTTATTACAACGATGTGGAATGTTTATGTAATTTTGCTTCTGAGTCTCTCTGATGTATGAACACGTGTTTTAGGATACCTTATATTAATAATGGGAATGTTTAAATATCCTGATTCTGAAAGTTATGGATATTCAATGGTTTTGAACTTTCTTAGATGGTTGACTCCCAATTTTGTTTCGTTTTATCATGCCCACACGTATTTTGTTGCTGATTGACAGTAAACCAATTATCTACAATTATAACTCTATATTTATCTAAACATAACTAATAGATCATTATTCATATTTATAATATTCGTTCTCATTACCTTTTAACATTAATGCGTGGTTAATCAAATCAATTTTTCTCAAAATGACATATACGTTTCATTTTACACGGAACTGATTAAGATGATTTCAGAACATGTACTTATTTATATATCGTAGATATTCATAAAATAGATATTCATAGTAAAAAGAATCATAAGTTTGTGACATATTTCCTTCATTATATAACTATACAGTGATCTTGAGTTCTAATTAAATAGTCAATAAGTTCAAAACTCCAATTGAAGATACGCAAGAGGAAGAAAACACTCAGTTTATTAAGTATCAAAGAAATATGCAAGATCGCTCTATCTGTCTCTCGAATCCCTCTTAACTCGGTTAATTCTAGTTTAAAATAATGAAGTCTCAGCAAACCAAATAACTCATTCCTATTCAAACACTTCTCATTTATAGCAGAATCTACTCCGGTTATTCTAATCAGGAATCACTTCCGACTAATTTCAATTCAAACGATTGATTGCATTGATCTATTCCAATTTACACATCTATCAGCTCGTCATAATCATTTGTCTCCTTTCTCTTTCCTTTCAATTCTGTTTCGATTTTTTTCACTACTTCTAATTCAATTCCCTGCACTTCTTATCTTCATCTAATTTGCCGAATCACGTTCCGTTTGGTTTGCGAGCGGTCGTAATTGTTTGCAATTCGAAGAGAAAACCACGAATAGTTCAAGCCACAAGTTTTGAGATTTTAAACTTTGTCGATGCTCATTAATTTTGAGTAGTATGATTTAATATATCTGCGGCGACTCTCTTCTACAACAACGTTATGAGTTAAAACGTCTTACTTAACCAGCCAGAAGAGACGTCTTTTCAGCCTGGTTGGCAGGAGCGCATTCTTCGAACCCACTATACCAGGGTTCGAAACAACGCTGCCGCATCAAGGTCACCAACTCTCTCCCCCTCCTCGGGATCGGAAAACCACCGTCCGCCGTTTATCATTGGATATGCAGATATGAGGAAATATACATTTTTATGCATATCCTTTGAGAGACGGAGTACTTTTAGTGGAGTATGATCTATTTATAGTTAATATATCACATTTGTATATTATTAGATGATCAAAAATTTAAATGGTCTTATAAACTCGATTGACTGTTTTTAACATAATTGGTGGTAAACTTGTATGGGATTGTGTTTACCTAATTTAAGAAATCCTGTTTACCTAATGTAACAAATGACAATTTGTATGTGATTATTCATGTTTTTTTTAATTGATTGTTTATGGCTTTTCTATACAAAGAGCTCTCCTGTACTCTAAAATTCATTAACTGCAGTGAATGGCGGCTAACTTCCTAATTGCGAGTACCTTACCTGATAATAATGTCTTTCATTCCCATTGTGACCCGAGATACCACAAACACACTGGAAGAAAAGTGTTCGATTTCAATTTCACTTATCGACACGAGACAGCCAAAGCAACTGTTACCTATCCCACTCCTCCAAAAGTCTTTGTTTCAATCGATTGCAGGAAAAGTTTCCATTGTCTTCCTTCGCCGTCAATGACTTTTAGTGTAGCTTTTGAAGAGAAACTGATTGATCGCTCCTCCGCCGCCTTTTGTTCTGGTGGACAACGATTTCCGCTTAAATGACATAATTCCGGAAGAGAGTTTTATCGGAAAAAAGGTGAAATCCACCCTCTCTCGCTCTCCGCTCTACAGAAGGGTAGTTTTCTGACGCTAAGTACCTATCTTTTACTTTTTTTTCCCCTCCTCTCTCTCTTATCCTGAATGGTTTTCTTTTGGTATTAGTTTCAATTCTATTCTTTTAGAGGACTGATTGTTGAGGGATTGTCGTAAAATAATTGTCCCTGGTCTTCAACTTGGGTTCGAAGGAAGGATTTTGTTATAAACTTCCTACGCAGGAGTTATTAAAATAAAACTTAAATTGTTATTTAGAGCTGTCTATTTATTTAGTGGACTATGTATTAGATAAATAGTAACCATTAAGTTTATCCATAATTCCGCTTTATTTTTCAGGATCTTGTCTTTGAAACACATTTTATTATGACAGAGATTATATACTTTCGATTTTTCTATTATTTTTACCACGCATTGAAACCTGGCCGCGGTAGCCTAGTGGTCAAGGTCGCAGACTCGCGGCCGGCTTTGTTTTCGTGGAGTCGTGGGTTCAAGCCATGGTGCCACTGAAGACTCACTGTGTACCTTGATGCACGTTACATTTGGTCGGGAACCCAAGTCTTTCTATTGTCGTGGTGTTGAATTTAGGAGAGGAAGGCGCAGGCGTCATCTTCGTCACTTGACCAAAGTTCAAAATTACGAAGATCTTACCAATAGTCCGTGTATTGCTACTCATTGCGACGTTAATAAACAATCTGTCAAATATACTATACACTGTAATATTAAAAATGTATGACAGATTTATTTTTCCTTAAATTGTGTCAAAAATTGTCTTTTTTTAGGTAGATACTGGTATCATGATCCTGAGGCACCCTACTAATCTTTTTTTTTCCCATGTAGGGTTTTATTGTCTTTGTTCAACACGGATGACGCGTCACCGGTATATCCTAGCGATCCTCCATTTTCTTGTCTACCAATTTTTCTTCCCCTTCATTTTTTTCAAATACTTAGACCACCCCTTCATCTTGTTTGAGCATCACTACATCTGACTTATGCGCTGTAAAGAATATTTGCACTCACGCATTCAAACGTCTGATTACTGTTACACCTTGTTTGGTGCAGCATGGCCACATCTGGCTCTTGCGCCATTAAATTCCATCATCAGTCTCGCACTTAAAATGTCTTTTGACATTTTGTAAGAAATTATAGAATTTTTTATTCCCATATTTGGAAATAAATAGTTCGAACAATAAAGCATCCTTGGCAAACAAAGCTATCCACTCCCATAATCAGTGTTATATTTGAAAACATGTTAAACTATATATACAAACTCAGAGAGAAAAATATTTAACTTTGTGAAAAGAGAGACGAAAGTATTGAAGTGTGTTTAATTTTTAAGCTTATTCATTGTTCTTTCATTTTTTTACTTCTCAAATAAATGGTTTGTAATGGCATACTGACCTTTCTTATAATAGACAACGCTCGAATTGTTTCTATTAATTTATTATTTGAATTTAAATGTCGATTCTTTACTTTGCAGACATTGTTGCGACATTAAACTAATTACAACTAGTGATTTAAAGTAATTTTGTTCGAATTCGATTGTAAATATTTTTTACTCGCCGTTGCAAAAATTACGATAATAATTTCCCGAAAGCGTAGCATTATTAAAGCTCTCTTCCCTCCTCTCCTTCAACGAGAATGCATTTATTACGACTTAAAATTACATTTCCATCGCATGTATGAGAAGTGAACTTGATTTGAATGTTCATTACTACGTACAATTGCTAGTTAAAGAATCTTAAATGGTAAAATCGATTTTGAAAGCTTTTTTTTTTTTTTAATGCTGTTCGGTCTTAACACTAAGCATTTTTATCATCTGATTTTATTTCTGGCAAAAATAAAGGACACGCCAGTCTCCAAGGAAATCCGAGATTAAATTACAGTAATGATCTATTGGCTAAATGCTCTAATTTTTTTTTTTTTTTTTTTTATTTTTATGATTGATTATCAACATTTTTTATCTCTTTATTTTACTCCACTCTCTCCGATGTGACTGTCCTTTTCTTTTACGGTTTTTAAACTAATTAAGAATTCGGGCGAGCATTAGTGTGTGGGTTTATTTTTTAAATCTTTTCATTTTTTTTTTTTTATCTCGCTCTCATTTAGTTTTATTGTTTACTAATTAAGATGTTAGAAGTGCTGGTTCTTTTTTTTTTAAAAAAAAAAAGCTCGCTTGTCATTAAATTTCTTCTAGAAATGAAGGGAAAAAATTCCATTTTTTTATGTTTATGTATTTTTTATCTCCCTTTTTTTTAATGCGTTAGAAACGCTATCTTTCATTTACAGTCCCGTTGCTTTTGATTGTATGTATGTTGATGGTTACTTTGTTTTACAAAGCTATTTAATTGCGCGTGTTTATCAGCTGGGATCATTAAGATTTAGGATGAGTTTTTTTTTGGACGAGAAACTGGAGATAGAATAATTTCATTATTTTTCTTTCGGAGAAACATTTAAAAACTGATGTTGGAAAATTTTTGTGTGGATTTAGATACTTGTTTTCTCCTTCTTTGTAATTTTCTCCGTCGTTAAAATGTATGTATTTAGTTAAAAGTGTTTTCGTTTTTCCTACCAGATGTCTCACGTTGATTATGACCCTGACACGTTATGAGCTAACTGATGGTTTCATACTTAGCTATATTCACTGGAGACATTTGTTTTTATTAATATGAACGTTTTGATGATACTTTTTTTTTTTTTTTTTTAAATGAAAATTTTTTAGAGAATGTTTTTGTTAGTGATAATGCTTGAAATATTTGTTATGCTGACATGTTACATAATTTATCTGTTATTACTTTTAAAATGTAAATAAAATTTATATTAATTTTTGAATTAAAGTGTCTCGAGATCCTTATACTTCAAAATTTTAGAATATTCGAAAAAAATATATTTTAGAACCCCGCCTTTTTTAAAAATTTGGGTGCCAAAAGTTTAGCGATACTACTAGAACCTCCAGTTATCGAGGGTGGGAGGAACCTAAGCCTTGTTTAATTAGTTTTTTATTTATTTATTTATTTATTTTAACTTCATTATTCTCAAAACAAATTTTTAATTTGCGCTCAAAATTTCTCAGGAACTCTTAATCATAAATTAGTTTGTAATTCCATGCACATGTGTAGAAGTAATTAATTTATGACTTATATATTAATTTTTAAACAAATTATTAACAGAAAAAAATTTGCTTGAATTTTCCTGAAAATTTTATACTTTTCTAAGTAAATGTATGAAAAAAATTCTTTTTTCTCCAACATTTTTAAGTGCTATGTATAACTTTTGTAAATTTTGATCTATTGTACTTCAGAATCCTACGCTCTTTAAAATATCGATTCTTGTAATTTTGAAAAAGTGTACTATTTATATTTTATTATAACTTTTTAAGATTTCATTTGTAAGTTATATTGGTTTGAAAAATATTTTTTGGTGCTTTCTAGGATAATTGTTAGATGTCCTGAGATCACTGGTATGTAAAGGGGGGGGGGATGTAAAGTTTTGTGTTGATTACTTTTGAATACGATTGTGTCTTATCACCATATTTGAAATGAACCTTTTGTCTCAAAAATGTGATAACTGATATAGTTTATTGAGGATGGTATTTAATCTCATAATAATCGCCTTTAAAGCTCCAGTCGAATTCGATCTTCATGGAATTGGAAGGACTCAATCCTTTGTGGGAGGCTGACGTGATGTATGTGAATAGTTGAAATTACAGATTTATTTTTGAGCTTTTAAGTTGTAATCGATTTTTGTTCTGATGTCTGTTATCTCATATAATTGCAACAGGCAACAAAAGTACTTGAATCACTTTTATAAAATTTTGTGCTTTTATAAAAGGTATCAGGTGGTTGATAAGTATGACATATCTGATAATGTTTATATCTTTTCTTCAGAGGTCAGGAGTGTTCCCCCCCCCTTAATTTCGGGTAAAGTGCTTTCTTGTTATACAGGGTGTCTCTAAAAGTTCCAGTACTGACGATTCGTGAATTTATTTTACAAAAACAACAAATTTTAAATCACTTATTTTTATGTTGATGGTAAAATATATGCACTTAAAACGCAGAAAAATGTTTTTTGCCTACATTTACAACAATAGCCCATTAAAGCCGCCACTTTCTCGGACTCAAAACTTGTTGCGACATTCTATTATCCTTCTCATCTGTCATCTTAAAGTTTTACTCTGATCACAAGATCTAAATTATTCTATATCGTTGTTTCGGCTCGTAAACTCATGACCTTTGTCTTTTGAGATCGTAAAGGGATATTGCATTTTTGACTCGAGTGGCACTGATAAACCCTAAAAGAATTGTTGGCCATACAAAACAAAAAAAGGGAAATGTAAACGAAGGGAGTAGTGTGTTTGTTGCACGGTAATTCACGTCCCCGCAAATGTAACTATTGGACTCCTTCAGTTGGGACATCATCAACCACCCCTCTCAGAACTCTGATTTTGCACTTTCAGATTTTCATCTCTACACCTCTCTGGTCGTTTGTGGGTGGATTTTTTTTTAAAATTTATTGTCGATGAAGTCTAGAGGGCTATCAAACAGAACAAAAAGGGTTCCGAAGACTTTTTTGATTTAAGCTTATTTCTCGACTCCCAAAGTACGTTACGGTGAAATGCGGCTGGGTCGAAAGATAGAGTTTGATGTACGAATGTAAATTTGTAAATTTGCTAAAAGTATATTACCTTTTGATTTATATAAAATTAAGTACTTAAGCTTTCTGGACATTCTCGTAACTGATCAAAAGATCTGAAATACTCGGTGCTCCTTTAATTCAACAAAGTTAAGTAGAATTTCCAACAACCGTCTTGTGGAACATTTGTTATCTGACACCGTGCCTTTTATTAAATTTCTATGCATTTAATTTTTCTAGAGCTTTTCCCTCCCTTCATTGAGGTACTTGCACATTTGTGCAAGTTAGAATTTATAAGGAACCGTATTGCATATATGTCTTTTTCAATCCTATATTTTATCACTATATCTGAATTTATACCCATATGGAAAGCAGATGATTTTTGCATACATGTACCATTGATATAAAATTCTTTCTTTACAAATTGTCGTTTCGTTTTGTAGTATTTGTAACATAAAACGTCTGGGACATTTTTCATTGTTTTTGGTCCTGAAATCTTAATGTTTCTTTTGACAACCATGTTACTTTAGCAGTTTTATTTTGTAAACGTTCTTTTTGTAAATTGATTGGAAAAAGTTATATTATTTCTTCATTTGATTATACAGAGAATTTATTCGAAATTATTTCTTAATGAAGGTCATTATATGATTTTCCCAATCCTTTTAAGCAGTAACTTTTTTAATTAGCGCTTTCAAAAGTTAAGTAATTATCTTTCAAAATAACGCGCTATCGATTTTTAACAATAAGCGAATTCAAGTGAATGCTTTTTTTTTCGTTAATCTTTCATTGTTTTAGTTTAAATTTATTTTGTAAATTTATTTATTTTTTATTTTGTTGTTGAAATTATAATTGCTGTTGGATTTTTTTTTTTAAAATATTTTATGTGACCTTCTATTTGTTTTCGAGAATTTTGTGGTCCTGTCTCTTCAGACATTTTTTTTTTTTTAAAAAAACTCTTTAAAGTTTGTGTTCTACCCTTTCGAAATGTCATTGCTTCAGTATAGTTTTTGCAAAATTATCGATTATGAAAAACATATTGCGGAATAGTTCAGTTTTTTAAGTAATGTATTTTGAATTAAAAAAATTAAGACGAGTGTTCTTGTGTTTCTTGAATCAGTTTTCATCTCCAAAATATTCTGATTGTGGCAATAATAAATATTTTGCTTGAAAGCAGCATTGATGATTAACTATTTTTATTTTAGATACAATAAATATATTTAATAACGGATTTATAATTAAATGTTATTATTCATAAGAGTAATATGAATTCTCGAATTATATAAAATGTACTTTCTTAATTAAATGAATTCAATTTTTTAAGGTATCCGACTACGTAAAAAACTCGAATTTCGGAGAAAATACCGAATATCTTTTTCTTTATTATTATTATTTATCCATTAAAATATTTGAAATCTTCTCTTTCTGAAGTATCTACGGTACATAGAAATGAAGTTATAAGTATTTTAATATGAGACATTTCCTTTGTTTTCTGAACCAGTTTTAACTTTAAATCCATTTTCTAAAGAATATAATTTTCAGTTAGTTTACAATTTTTGAAAGGTAATAACTCGAATGTTTTTTTTTTTATACATTGATGGAATGTAGTAGAAATGTTTTTCATATTATTCTTAAGATTCTGAACTAGGAATTTTGTAACGTATGGTATATAAGTGGATTTATTCAGATTTTAATGCATAAGAGTGGAGGAATTTTTTTTAAAAAAAAGTGCTTGTTGTTATTTCGAATCATAATAACTCTGCAAATAACGTGAATTATTAAAAAGTCCTAGTTCAGGCTCTGTACAGGTGTCATATCAATACATATGCTGAATAACAGTGTTATAGAATAAATTTTCATGAAAGGAGAATATTTTGAAAATGTGCTATTTTTTTCTTATTTTATGCTAAAAAATTGCATTTTAAATTGTTTTCATTGTAATAAGCCTTTTATATGTACATTCTAATTCAGATAATTCTAAATATCAAAAAGCAATTATTCATTTATACAATTTTTCAAAATCATGGTTCCGAAACGTAGTCTGATACCTTAATGCATAAGCATTTCGGGATTGTTTTGTAGTTACAAAGACCTCTGGATCATTTACCTGGAGTTTCGATTCTATCAGCAGCCATTGAAAATGGGAATTCTTTTCTTTAAATTAAACTGAGATGCGAAACGTTCACATAGATCATTTGAGGTACCACTCATACATCGTTTTCGTCATTTTTCTTGGCCCTTAACTATTAGATATGTTGTCCGAAACAGCTAATTATGTTTAAATAAATAGAAATACTTTTTTTGTATGAATAGAATTATTCCGAATTTATATATGTATTACTCGATTAATACTGAATATTATAGATAGGTAAATATTAATGTCTTTTAATGTATAAAAACAAAATAAACTCAAGCTCTGCGAGTCTTAAGTAAATTTATTTTTGAATTTCGACATTTCAGCTCAGTTTGCTGAAATTTCCGAATCAATTATAAGCATAATGCCATGGAACAACATAATCGGTTTGTGCTAACAACCCTACATTTATTCTTTTGGTATTTATTCCTAAAATCATCGATAAATCCTAGGATTTCACTCAATTAATGCCCTGGATCAAATTTGTGTGTACTTTATTTAATTGCATTGCATTTCGGATTTTTAAAAAATAAAAACTAAGTCATTTTCCTGTGTTTGTTTTAACGGCTTTTGTGTTGGGAAATTCCTGTAATTAAAATAATGAATGAACTGTTTTGTAAATGAACGGTTTCTTCAACCGAGCTTCATTATTTGGAAGCAATTCATTAAACTTTACTTAAACTAATATAAATATGATTTTAATTAATGCAATTTCAAGCAAAGTATAAATCTGTACTAATAAAATGCTTAACAAATAATCCCTTAATTAACTCCCAGCAAATACCTTTTCTATAGAATCCATTTCTGTTTCTCATTGTCACATCATTCCGCGACAAATGAATCGGGAAATGATATAACTCGGTCTTTTATTTTACAACCGAGAGAAAAGAGGAAAGAGATAAGAGAAAGAGAGAGAGAGAAAAAAAAAGATAATATCCATCTAGCTTCTAGAAGAAGCATCTTTCATTAATTATCTCTTCCATTGCTAGCGGCCTCATCTCTAGCCGTAATTTTTAAATCGAATCTTTTTGATTTACTGGAGTGGGTTTATTCTGTTACTATCCTCCCTTCTTTCCTGTTTCCTGTGGTTCTTCTATTGATTCCGATGGTACTTAGTGGTTTTGAATAGGCCTTTAAAGAGTGTGTGTGTCTGGGTACTCGTGATTGAAAATCTGTTTTTGCAAAAGCTTTGTCAGACGGTGCCTTAGGCGATTTTTGCTGATTACCTTTTGATATGCTTATGGTTCCAGATTGTTTGCTCGAACCAAGATATTGATGAATTTTCGAATAAGTTTTCTTTTCTTTCTTTCTTTTTTTTTACGTGTATGTATGCAAAGAATTGTGATAAAGCGAACTTTTAAGGAAATGTGTTTGGTGTTATGAAAGAAATCTGTATGCAGTTAGAAAATCATTCGTCTTGTTCCGGTTTCATTTGGGAAATTATTTTACTGACGTTATGCTATCTTTTTGAATGATTTATGAGATTGCAGTTTTATGTTCCATTATTTGATTCTTTAATTCATAAATGATGGTCATGCATAAGATCATTGAGAGCACAAAAAATCATATTTGAAAAATTAATATATTGCATATTCTACACAAGTCTCAAATCCTTTGTAAATTATATATGTTCTGTATTCTTTCGATTATACGGCACATATTGGACCAGAGCAATGCCGAATTATTAGAAAATCTTTAAAATAGCGCAGTTAAACAGTGAAAGCTTTGTATTATGGTATAAAATTTAATACAGTACTCGCAAATAAGGTGTCACACACGAAATAACTATAAATAATGTTTATAACACCGTAATTTAGTACTGCCTTCCATGTACTATTAAACGGTAGCCAGATGGCGCTACATGTTCTTGTTTGGTTAGAAGCGCAAGCACGATGGAAGGTGAAAGACTTCTTTAGCAGAATGATGAAGTGATGTTCCTGAATCTGTGTTTTATATATGTTTAGTATCCTGTCTTGAGTTGTGGAACGTGTCAAGTATTAAATAATATTTGTTCCTGAAACCATCCCGGCTGTTCATTATTTTGTCCTGAAATAATAACTTTGGAGGGATTCATTTTATAGATTTAATTGAAGACGCGTAATTTCGCAAAGCCTTCTTCTTTGGGTATGTTTGCGTGTATTGTAAGAATATTTCGCTTTCCCTTTCTGCCTAATAATATCAGACATATATTTCAACAGAATATGTGTCAACACTCATAAGGTCAGTTTAGCACCAAATTTAATTCTAAAATTTTATTTTAACTCGTGTTTTGAGTTCCATATCCTTGTGTTATCCATACATGGAAGTATCCAAGTGTAAGCTTAATTTCTTCAGGTCAGTATAATCAACAAAAAACGAGGTACACTAGTGACTTTTTTCCTTTTCCATGGGGCTTACTGTCTTTGGTAAGCAAAAGTGACGCATCTCCGGGATACAGTGGAGATCTCTTTCTCTATTTTCAATCGTCCTTCTTGTCAATCCAATCTTTTTTCTACTCTTCAAATGTCCAGATCGTAGGTACACCTTGCTTGACGCAGCATAACCATATCTGGCTTTTGCGCCGTTAAACTTCACCACCACTCCCACTCACCATCACTTCCGAATTCCCTGATTGACTAAGAGGTCCAAAATTAATGTAAAACCATCTTTTATGTTCATTTAATACTCTAGTATCATGTCGGCCTTTTTCGTCTTCAGATCATGATTCAAATATCTGAATTTTGTTTTTTTTTAATACAATATGCAAATTGACGTTAGTTAGTTGCAAGCAATTATCTAACTTTTTGTAGAAAATGTTAGATAATTGCTTGCAACGATTTTTTTTCTTCTTTTTCCTGTGAAAGTGAGTAAAAATAAATTCGTTACCTTTTGTTCATGTATTCCCCTTTCTATGTATTTTATAAGCTCACTTTTTAACTCACGAAATCCCACAATAACCCCTGGCTTTCATCCAACTCAATGAAGCTCTGGTATCACTTATTTTTGTATATTTTTCTTATGTTACTGCTGGCTTATAATCTATCAATAAAATTCATTTTTGTTACCACCCACATAAATCCACAAATACCTATTTACACTGATCGAGATCTCTTTATGATGCCTTGACTAGAAAACACACTGCATAAATATTAACTGTCAACGAAGACACATAAAAAAAGCGAACCTTTTTTTTGTCGACTATTGGCTATTTACTTCCTATACAAAAAGATATGCCGAAAATCCTCCCCATCGTGTGCTGTCAGATGCTACCTGACTTCGGCCGTTATTGGCTGCGTGAGTTATGAGATGTCCGGCTCCGGATGATGGCTGTCCGGTTGCGTGACAGCCCTTTCCCCGTGCCATCCGGGTCATTAGGAAGCTCAGGCGTGAAAAATGTTTGCGAGATCAGCTGTCCGTTTTGGTTTCGGAGTGTTTATGAAGATGTAATGAAATGGTGTTTCTCGACTGTGACCAGTTGCTGTGGGATGGAATGCCGTGTATTTTAGAATATCCTGGGGAAGGAATTTCTAATAACGACAAAGAATTTCTGTTCCATACAAATCGGTATGAATGTGAAAGAAAATGGGATTGAGTATTAAATACGAACAACAATAACGTACATTTTTCTGGTAAACGTTGATATCTTAATTTTTTTTTTTCTTTTTTAGTCTTGTTGTTTTTCTTATGTCGGAATTATTTTGCTAACTCGTTCGTTATATGTATGCGTGAAAACTAATTTTAAGCATCTTTTTCTGTTACTGTTTTATATCCTTTCTCTATTCAAATGCCTCAAAAAAGAGCTACAAGAATTTTAGTTGATAATGCTAACTAATCCCCAGTATTTATCAGAATTGCATTTCATATACATGTGACTTCTTTACTCATTCTTTCATTTAAGTCACATGAAATTATATAAAGTTCCCTTTAATAAAATATTACTTATGTTTCAGCTCTCAAAATGAGAACTTGTAAACGAATTTCCTGTGTGAAATTGATTTTTGTGTTCATGATGTTTATTAATACCTAGAAGCAGCACGCTACCAAATGGATCAAAATGAACGAGACTTGTTAAATAAGAATGAAAAATTATATTTGGGTCTGAGAATGAATTATTTACAAAAGTACTTTACATTGTTTTGTATTACATATTCTCAAATTTATCTTCAGTCGTCAAGAGCTCCCTTCCGAATCCTGATTTTACATTAGATGGAATAAAAAAAAAAGATGAAAATGTCTATAAATTCCTTTGGCATGCTTATGACAATGGACTTGACATTCTGGACATTGTGTAGTAATATCCAGAAACTGTGGAGTCTACATTGTCACGTTGTCATTTTTATTAACTTTAATATCTCTTCAATTATAAAATATTTTTTAAATTTATCTAATGATGTTTTTCAACATTTCCTTAGATTAACTGTAGAATTATCATAATTTTCATATCGTGCAGCTTCTTCATGTGTCTTAACATTCATAATTCGATTTATTTCTTTAATTATCGTTGATTACCCCATGGTATTTAAACTCTGTTTTAAAGAACTTGAATTATCAAGAAAATTGGAGAACTATATTTATTTAAGTGCTGTCTAAAAGGATTGTATTTATTTCCTGAATTATGTGCCTTCATTTTCCGATAGATGTCTCTGCTCTCGTTCTTGATTTCACTGTTTAAAATAAAAATATTTTCCAAAATAATCATATGTAATAAAAAGAGCCATCAGAGATTTTAATCCAACTTCAATTCCAACTGATTTATCCGAAACCGCTCTGTACTAAAATTTTATAGAATATTCATCATATTTCCAAACCCCTTCGATATGCGCAACTTTCTCCGAAGCTATACAAAAATATCCACCCCTTCTCACTTTTATTAGCTTCCTTTTAAACCGCGTGGAATTTGATATCTCTTTCATATGTATTTTGTTGTTAAAGATGGGAGCTGGTTGTAAACTCGGACCATCGAAACGACCTCCCGCGAGAACCGGAAGAAATGAAATTTTTTGCAAGGTCATAAACTTTTCCCTCTCTCTCCTCTTTTCTTTGCTTTTCTGCTGATAACTTTCCCAGAAATACCAGAAATCTCTTGTTTGCTTAGCCGGCGTGAAATATTTTCCCTGCGTTGTAATATGAACCACGTGTTTAGCCGTGGTGACAGTGATTGTTCGCAGAGCTCTCGAGAGAATTGGGGGTTTTGTTTTCGAAAGGAAATTGTCAGAGAAAAGTGCGAATTTAAGAGGTATACTTTTTGAAAGATGAATAAATTTTAAGAAATGTGTTTTCTGAAAATCTTGCTCGATGTTAAACGAATTGTTATTTATTTAAATTGAAACAGAAGGAGTAAAATTGAAATTCTATTATTAAAATGTTTCTGACTTAGAGATTTTGATTTTAATAGCCAGTGCATTGCTGCTTCATCTAAATCGCATTGAAAACCCTTTCACACAAAAATACTTATCGTGAAAAACCAGGTTAACACGAACTAATAATGCGGTTTCCAAAAAATA
>BMAW01077946.1:29523-54506 GCA_019974015.1 Nephila pilipes | reverse complement strand
TGCGTCAATTTCTTTTCAATTGCTCATCTTTTTCAACCCTTGCTAATATTTCCTTCCACACAAATCTCGTCTTTTCCTCTTTGCATCTCTTTGGAGAAGTGGAATGAGGTATAACAAACATGTATCAAATCAGATCGCCGTGATTGTTAGATTCTCATTTTGTGTTTGCTTTATGGTTGTAAATCATTGATTGGCATTTTTCAAGAGATATCACTACTAAAATGTGCAATCGACTCTCATCCGTTTGATAAATTATAAGTAAAATATTATTTCTGATTTTACATTTACTTTGTGATTTAAACAGCATAACTTTAATCCCTTAACTTATCCTTGGCTCAGTCAATGATTTTTCACTATAATAAGGGCACACGTTCTGTTGGGACTTACATTTAATTTTTGAAATTTCGAATACTTGATATTTATTTCTTGAACGATATCCACGTTAAGGGAAAAACAGAATATTAAAAGTAAATCTAGACTCATAAAGTAATATTTCGAGAAAAAAAAAGGATAAAAAATAATGATGAAGTGTTAAGATTTTATGTTTTCACACTCTGTTACAGGGTATCGTGAAAGTTTATAAAAATTTTAAGTGAATAATTTTTTTTTTTTTTTTTTTTGGCTGTTCATTGAGTCTTAAGTACTAATAACGAGAGAGAGAATTCGATGTAAAATCTGGCTGCAGTCTCGTTTCTTTAAAGTTAATATGAACATCACTTGTATGCCGAAACTCGATTCGTGTGCATCTATCTTTGGTAAATTTCAATTCTTCCTGTTTTAAACTTGCATGACTTGGTGAGGGGAAAATCCCCGCCGTATCTTTTTTTAAAATCAATAGTTGTATTTTATGTATGTTTAAATACTTGGATGTTTTATTGAAAAAAGTTTTTATTAATTTTATTTTTGGAATTTGTTAAACAAATGTTTGGCGCAACATTGTCTAATTTGGCTCTTGCACCATAGCCAACAGTCACTCACTCAACCTTTTGTGAATTATATAAAATACAAATATTTTTGTTTTAATTTCTAGAGATAATTTGTTTCTACGACTGATACAGCTAATAATTTGTGTTGATTACGATTTGATTATCACTGCAAAGGGAAATTTCATTCTGTAAAGTTAACTACTTTGATAAGTCTCGAAATATATATATATATATAGTGCGTGTGTGTGGTGTAATAAAGGGAAATTTCATTCTGTACGGTTAACTATTTAGATGAGTCTCGAAATATGTTTTTAAAATTATATATATATATATATATATATATATATATATTGTGTGTGTAGTAAAAGTACAAGTATTTTTTTTTTATTCTTAATACCTTGAAGACATGAGAAACTTGCAACTCTTTGTCTTATAATTTTCTTAATGATAAGGAAAGCAAGAAGTAAGAGTTAGTTTAAAACATTGGTGCCATTACTTGGCGAGCAGTTCAGGTCTGACATTCTTCTAATTCAGAAACAGAACTGTGTATGTACTTAGTTAGAATGAATGAACAGAAATGGCCTCTCCAAGACACCCAGCAGTTGGACAAAAATCAAAATTTGGACTAAGATCAAGAAAGTCCCCTTATCCTCGTTTTGGGACTGGGACCCATAAGATTTATTGAAAGGAATAAGACTTGCAGGTAGGAAATCCAACTAAGCCAACTTAAAAAAAGGTAATATATAGCCCCATTTATAGACAGATTTAGAAGACAAGGTTGAGGGCACATAATATTTTATCCAAAATAGAAAGAAATAAAAAGAATTTAACTTGTGTTTTATCATATTACATGAATAATGCGTAGGATTTCAACTTTGGCTTATGGAGTTTATAATTCTAGAATAATGTTATCTCTAATCACACCTATTTACAAACATTTGAATAGCGTCGGATTTTGGAACTGACTTTTTGAGGTCGAGGCTCGATTTATTTTTTAAGACACAGCTTTTTAGAGAAATGAAGGCAAATAAAAAGAGTCGCGTGTTAAAAGAGCTAAATTTAATTTATTCACATTGCAACATGGGGGGCGCGCCCGGGGGGGGGGGGGGGGGTGGTGGGCCTTTTCCAAACTTACACCCAAATAAATATTTATATAAATAGAATTTGCTTGACGTTTTAGTTTGTTGCTGTATGAAGAATTCAGGTTTGAATGATCAATCAAGTATCAAGATGTTTAACTTGTGTACTCGCTTTTTGTGAAATGCTCTCTGTTATCCGTGTCTTGAATAATAGATATTTGTAACCAATTGTCTTTTTCATCATCTTTGTGAACTACCACGTAAATATTGTAGAACAGTTAATATGTCAGTATGATCGAATATTTAATTTCTTGTTAATCTATTAAAGATAAGGAATTGTGCATGGTGAGTAATAACCGTCTTAAAGCCCACGTTTAGAGCCAAGTGTATTTCTTTGTTTATGTTGTTCGGGGTCCAAAGTCCTCCCGTTGGCGTGGTGTGGATGTTAGGAGAGGGGGGTGCCAGCTCAGGTGTCGTCCTCGTCACTTGACCGTGGTTCAAAATTACGAGGTCCGTCGCCAATAGCCCTCGTGTTGCTTCTAGTGCGACGTTAATATAAACTAAACTAAACTAAACTAATTCTTTGTTTATGTTAGATCTTATTTTGAGAACAAAAAGTTGTTGATTAGTTTCTTCACTAGTGATGGCGCGGTCGTGGTATCCGAGTGGCCATGGCTCCTGTGATCTAGGTTTTTTTAAGCCTTATCATAGGTCTTAGGTTCGAGACTTGATTTCACTAAATACGATTTGCGAGTTTGCAGAACATTTAATATGTCGTGACTCAAAAGTCCTCGCATTGGCGTGCTGTGAATCGATTATTTCATTAATGTCGTTCTTAGAAGAAGCACGAGGTCAACTGGCGACGGGCTTCGTAGTTTTGAGTCACTGTCATGTAAAGAGACTATACTGGAGCTGGCACCCCCATTGTGCAAACTATCAAACGGTCCCATCTGGGACATTGAATCTCGATAGATTTAACGTGCACCAGCATCGCTGCCCTACGATTCTTCAGCGAATCAGGATTCGAATCCACGCCCCTCTAAAGGGAAAAAACACCGATGTCATGATATGGAAGTTGGAAGAGTTGCGCACCTGCTGGAGTGACATCCTATTTTTACGTGATCAAGATTCAAAATTACGGTGTCCATTGCCAATAATCCTCTTGTTGTTTCTAAGTAAAATGTTAAAATTAGCAAATCTGATAAATTACAACGCGAACGAAAAAACACCTAATTAATTGACATCAATTTTGCACTTAACTGATCGTTTGCCTTTTTCGCTCTGGTTACATACATCTAAAAATTTAAAACATCACAATTATTAATGTGGTATCCTTATTCATACCAATACGACTTCGAATGTTCGCAAACATTAAATTATCACTTAATGAAATATTCTAATTTCAGATATAATTAAAGGAAAATTATTAATGGAAGTTGCAGTTGTCTTCAGACTTAAGAAATTAGTTTTGTGAGTAAATTATTTCTACCCCTTATAATGTAGATAATTTCCGTTGACTCGATTTTAACTTCGTTAATTAACTTATTTATTACTAATATAGACATGTAAAATTGTAATTTGTGTTATTTACTTAATTTTTCTAGGAACAGGAATATACACTAATTAGTATTCTTTTTTAGAAAAACTTTTTTTTCTAATTATGTGTAAGCGTTTAATTTGATGTGTGATTATACATATGAATTTTAAAAGTTTTCGATCTTTTTTAAAGCTGGAGATAGGATAGGAGTTGCTATAAAAACCCAGAACTAGCTATAGTGCCAAAAAGTAACTGCTCAGACGTCACGACAGATGGTTCTGCCAGTGCTTTAGCGAAATATATACAGGAAAAACTTGAATAGTGCTATTTTAATTAATGCTCAACAAATTTCTGATAAAATTACTTGAAGTGTACGGAATAAGTTTTGACTTGTGCACCTTTTTTTAACGACGTAAGCGTATGAAACTTTTAGAGATTCACAACAGCGCCTTGAGCCAGAAGCGGAAGATCCGAATATTTCTGAACGACGTGTTGATGATTGGATTGCTTCGCATTTCTTATTGTCCCAGCACCTCTTCTTAATTAGAGAGGTCTCGCACTCTTATTGTTCTACGTCATTAAAACGAATGCATTTTTTTTTAATGAAATTGCTCTGCTAGGCCATAGACACAAATAAAACTAATAAATGATACTAAACTTGACGTTGTTAAACGATTTGATAATGGCTTTGAAGATCCAGCTTCACAGAAAGTGTTCGAGAATTGTTGGACTAATGTGCATCCAATAAGTGAATGAAAGGACTCCTAAAGAAATTTCATTACGAAAACTTAAATGTTAAATGTTTATTACAGATGAGAATTTAAAAGACATCAAAGATTTATCCAAATGAAGAGAGAAGTACGAATGTTCGAAGAGAGCTGGATAAGGAAATTTATTATTGCAAACTCTTTGAGAGAAAAAAGAAAAGTTTCTATTGATTTTAACTGAAATTAGAAAAAGTATTTTTATAAATAAAATTTACATCGCTTTTTAAAAATATATTTATCGGTATCTTTGTAAAGTACAAGAATTTTGCATTGTGCAAGATATCTAAAGTACATTTTGTGTAAGGTTTATAAAAGAAATTCCAAAGTTCATAATTATTTTCATTGCTTAATTAAGTGTAATAAATATCGTTTTGAATTTTGCGGTTTATCTCAAGGATTAATAAACCGCAAAAATGTAGGGATTCCTGTATATGTAACGAGAGAGAGTTGTAGTCAAAATAACGTCGTAGATGTAGGTCAGACTCAAATACCTATTCAAAGCTGAAACTACAGTAAAATAAAACTGTGCCCTCTCTATTAGATAAGTTACTCTGTTTCTTATGTAATCGAGAAATTATTCAATTGTGAGAACTCTTACCCGTAAGAGAGCTCGGAACACATTTTTAAAATATACTGTTACGAAAAAAATTCGTTTCCTCTGGGAGTGAAAATCAATACCAAACTGAGGATAACAACAAATGATTATTTATTCGTAGATCTTCAAGATAACTCACAGGTAGCACAGCTTGGACTATAACAGACACACAGTACTTGCTCAATTCATTGACACAAATACAGGAACAAAACACACATTAAGTACAGTCACAGTTATTTCAGCAACATTCAGCGCACCAGCTTATTACTCTTCATTGCGGACAGCCTCTGCAGTAATATTCTGCACTTCAAGGGTAGGCTCCGACGATTCCCAACAGATACACGTAGTTTCTTCGCAAATTCACTCGAAACTCTCATCTTCAAATGCCAAGAGCGTTCAGTCGATCCCCCGATCGATCTTCTGAACAGAGTCTCCAAAACCAGACTGTCCGTAACAGTTCCGCTAGATTCAGACTGAATCTCCAGCAAATTAACTCGGCCACGATTCCCCGATTGGTCTACAAAGCATACTCCATAGACAACAGATTCCATACACAAACCAATTCCTCCTAAGACTGTAGCTCCTGACGTAAAAAAACAAATCCCGCCTGGTGTGGCGTTACATGGGAAAATTAGCAAAAAGTCCGTAATTTTCTTCCCGTTCGATTTTTCACTTAGCTCCCAGCACCTTCGGGTACTTTCCATTTGTCGCCAAGTGTCTCGCCATGTCGCCAAGTTGAAGGGGTCATTTGTTAAACTCTGTTTTGTGAACTGGTGACATCTCTGTAAATCTCTCTTTTCCTCTATAGGAGAAGCGCTGCAGGGAAGAAGCATCAACTCATGTTCGTAACAATACTATATGCCACGAACATAACAAAGAGTTCTCAAATTATATGTTTGTTTTTCAGTAATCAAAATGGGGGGAATATTTTCATGTATAGGTATAATTTTAAATAAAATCATTTAGGCATTTTTAAAACTTTTTTCTTATTATGCAGTTCTTTGCGCACTGAAAATTTCCTATTTCTTAAAATGTAACTGCTGTAAAAATTTATCTAGTAAATAATTAAAAATCCGTTTATGCAAACATTTTGCACATTGCGCGTTTTAGGCAACTGCTTATTTTTTGATCAAATGGGCGATATGACTTTTTTTAAAGCTCTCGAAATGAGAAGCAGCTGTTTCCTGAGAAAAGAAAGAACTTTTCTGAAATTTTTTCGGCAACATCGTATGAGAGATGGGGTTTCCCTGGGGCTACTGTAACTTTAAGAAATTGCTCGCATCAGTCTTAAAGAAATGCAGCGTGTGAAATATCCTTTTTTTTTCACCTTCCTTCTCTCCTTTGATGCATCTAAAATCTCGTTAGTATACATTTTGTTGCACGTAAAAAAAACGCACCAATTTTTGTTTTACTTTTGATTTTTTCAACACTTTTTCATCCCCGAGCTGTTTTATGAGTATTTTTTTTTTAAAAAAAATATCATACATTTAACTTTAATAAAATAGCTGTGCCTTGCAATATTTTTTCATATTTAATTTTTTGTACCGTAAAATTATTTTTAAGAGATAATAAATACAAATTTTTGTTAAAAAATAGCTTAATATTTTTATAGAGAGAGAGTTGAGGAAAGAAAAAAAGCTTGATGATACGAATATTCCTCAATGTCTATCTTTTTTATTTCGTTGGATTCGTGCATTTGATTGCGCTAAATGAGTGAAAAATGCTGTTTAAATTGGTACATATATTATTGCATTCAAACTAACTTCTTAGCGTAATTTTAATTTCTTATTTAACTTATTTCTGATTTCATTGATATCAAATTATAGTTTCTATTGATTCCTCTAGAAGTATTAAATTCATTCGTTCGTATTCCTGTTAAAGTATTAAATTCTTTCGTTCGTATTCCTGTTAAAGTATTAAATTCTTTCGTTTTAATTAAATAAATGGTGTTGTAATACATTTTCCTTCTCTTGCTTCGTTCTCCTGTCTGTTGAAGTGGTCATGATCGCAAAACTCATGGTCGTCGTTTTTGGGGATTCATGTCGTGATGCCACTCCAGACCCTTCGTGTAATGCGTTTGATACGTGTGTTAAATATGTCCGTCTCAAAATCCTTACGTTAAGATGGTATGGAAATTAGGAGAATGGAGTGCCATCTCAAATGTCGTCTTCGTTAACGGTCATGTTTCACAATTACATGGTCCGTCGCCAATAGCCCTCGTGTTGTTTTTAAGGTGTGACATTAATATACAAACAATCCATTTAATTAAAGGCAATGCACGGATAGTGCATTCTGCTTTACATATCCCTTTTATCAATACAATAAAAACCCTCTTTGCGTATTTCCCCCTCTAATTCTGCCTTTTTCCTTTATGTGTGTTTTCCCCAGAATTAAGGGATCGGGAAATGTATGTAAAAACGATTTAAGAATGCGTATGACCCTAAGGAAGAATTTTGATGTAAGAGAACGCATTTAAGAAGTCTATGAAGTAATTAAGCTCTCCAGTGAATCAGAAATTTTCATGAAAAAACTATCCTCTAAATTATCGTACAAAATCAATTTCTTAACTAATACGACCTTACATACCATTGAAAAATGCATCCCGATCGGATACGACCTTCTTTTACATAAACCTCTAGAAATACTGGATTAAATCTTAAAATAAACATAATTTACTTAGCCCTTTCTTCTAAATTTTATTAAGCCCATAGCTCAACCCTCCCTCCCCAATAGGATCGCATTCTTATTCGCCAATCAGAAAACACTCTCTTGGCCGAACCGAGACGAGATATCTGCCCCACTCTGATCTTCTCTCAAGTTACCTGATTGGACAACCGAACTTCTCTCAAGTTACCTGATTGGACAACCGAACATGTCTCAAGTTACCTGATTGGACAACCGAACATGTCTCCGCTTCGATAGCTGCCAATTTCTAAATAATTTTTTTCTTCCTGTATTAATTAATAATTTACCACTAAGACCTCATTTTTAAAATGAGTTAACTTCGTTTTTCTTCTCATAACAGAACACTTCCAAGTGTCTGAGCACAGTATGGATCAACTAAGTGTGCTGAACGGAAATAATTCCATTTCCGCACAATATTCCTAGTTCTAGTTCTCTTAAACTTTTGAACTAATAAATTTATTTAAAGTATTTTTCCCCCTAAACTTTTCGCTGTTGTTCTTTTTGAAATTTGCAAAACTAATTTTTAATCTCACGTGTGTGTTCTTGAATTAACTTCTTGGTTAATTCAGATTGCTCTGCTCAATGTCACAATATTTTTTTTTTCCCGGCCGGATCGGAGATTCCTGTTAGGGTTTAGGACCCGAGAAATCCTTATCGCTACCGATAAGCGAATGTAAAATAGTTCTCAACAATATTTTCTTTTGAATTGAATAGGACATATATAAAAATCAAGATTCATTTTCAATGTTTCGAGAAACTGTTAATTGTAAATCAGTGTACTCGGAACTTATAACATTTAAAATATTTGTAAATGAACCTGTAGTGTAAAAATTGAGAAAACTTCGTATTTCTTGTAATTTTGAATTATTCCTCCTATTCTGAACAAATTCTTGCATAATATTAAATCAGCGGAGGTGTAGACTATATGTTCTTGTTTGGTGCTTTTTTATAGAATTTTTTTTTCTTTCGTTCTTGAATAAATATTAATCATTTGCACTCCAGCCTAGTGATTCATATAAAACAGCAACAACTAGCACTGTATTTGCAACAAATATGCATACGTAACATTAAAAAAAAATACGGTTGCTGAATTAAAACAAAATATTTATATATATTCCATAACTATATTAAGTAAAACAAGTTCAAGTTTATAAATCATCAACAAGATGAAAATTTTATGTTTTGTAATTTTTCACAGTGTGAAATTTTTTGGAAACAATTACCCATATGCATGCAGGGTTTCGGGAGCAACTATTACAAAATTTACTAAATTCACGATTTTTTCGTACCTGTTAGAAGAAATTGCTGTAATAAACGCTTACATCAATTTTAGTATACAAAACAAGCATGTCGCCGTAGCGGCAATAGTGGATTTAAAGTTCATATTTTAAATGTTGAATTATCGGCTACAGCGGAAGGGAAATGATTAATAATAAATTTGATGAAATATTTTAGTAAGATTCATTTATGTCATATTGTAATGAAAGAGGTTGTTCACATTCTTTCGTAGCGTGTCATTAAAACTATTTATTTATTGCACTGACAAACTGGTAGATTTTTAAAAGCTCATTTTTTTCACAGAAAAAAATTTTAAGTGTTGTGTTTTCAACATGAGTTCTTTCTATTTCGACTAAAAGCTCTCAAAATCTGGATTATGACGTTATTAATATTACTTTCGACTTTTCATAAATATTTTAAGGAAAGTTAATGACGCTATGAATCTAAAGCTGGTTGGAAAGATAATATATACCTGTCCCCATTTTCTCCATTAAATGTTAAATTTCTTTCAACTGTGCAATGAATAAACTTTCGGTCTGTTCTTAAACGTTCGAGTAGATTCCCTGAGACATAATACAAACCTTTATTCAACTTTAAATTGACACTGGAATAACTACGGGGAATTACGTTGATTCAGCTAACAAATATTAAACTAAAAACCGCTTTTCAAATTAAAAAGAAACGTCTCATAATTCTTTAGTCAAGATGCAAATAACTTCTTGGTTTCACATTTATATTGAAATGGAGAAGAAGGAAGAACGGGGGGGGGGAAATCGGATGAGTTCATCGGCTTCTGTTGCCTATTCAAACTCTTGAGTTGTGGATATCATTCTTCAATTACAACTTCCAACTCCTCAGTGTAACTGAGAACAAATTACAAAAGCCCCGACAGATACCCTAGGCATTATACTCGTGTTATGTAGATGAATTAAAAATACATATTCATCGAAGAGTTGGACGATATGGGATTTAGAATGGCGCAGTTTTGTTCCCATTCTTTTATCGTCTGCCAGCAGCGTCAAGACTACTCAACTCAACTCCTTCCGGCGTTTAACATAATTCGCTCATGTAAATGCAATTAGGCATTTTCTACTTCCGAGGGTTAAAGCTCTTAGTGCTCGGGGCGAAATAAAATGCATATGTCGACGGGCATACTTGAGTGAGAGGATTTTTTTTTTACCCCATACTATTCTTCAGGCTCGCGAGAATCAGTAAAAGTAATATAGAGAAGAAGGGGGAAAAAAAGTTTTTCGTATATCTTTTTCCCATAATCTTTTTTTGAACATTGAAGCTCAGTGTTTCTTGATGATTCGATAAGAAATACTGTTATTTCAGTTGGTTTGACGAATGGCTATTAATTATGGTTCCTTTTTTTTTTTTTAACCTCTTGTTTTTTTGGAAGGAATTTTTTGTTTTGTATCTCCGCGTGGTGTGAATTCTTAATGTATACGCGAGTAAAATATTTAACGAGAATGGGGAATAAGGGCTCTTAAAAAACCGATTCAAAGAGTTAGGAGATAAAATAGCCTTCGTGCTTGGAAGTTTGTCATTTTATATGTTTTCTTTTGTTGAGCGTATGTATTAATGGTATGCCGTTAACATCCGGGTCGCTACCCTTTTCCTGTTAAAGTCAACTACAAACTTTAAGATTTTTTATTATTAGTCCTAAACTTTTTTTCACGCTTTGATAGTTTAATGGTAGATGCGGGATCACTTTCGTTTGATCCATTTAATTGTTAACAATCCATACTGCTATTAAAATGTAACAAGATCTCAACTATTCCATTATTGAAGCAACTGTCATACATTTTATTTTCCATTTTAGAAAAGGATATTGGCTCAAAAGTAAAGAAAAATAGCATATTGTCGACAAAAGAAAGCAAGATTCTTTTCAAATGAAGCATGAGAATAAAGTATGAGGCGGGAGGACTTTAAAGGTGTCGTACATTTTAGCCATTTTGTTGTAAATGGCTGGAGCATAAGTGAAAATAAGACACACAGGACGTTAGCGCACGATTGACTGTTCTGGGCACCCCCCCCCCAATGAAAATTGTTGTTTTTGCAATATAATATGTGCCTGTTTACATTCTCGTCATCCATTCCATTGAAATTCAGTTTCCTATAACTCAATTTCCTTCTCAATCCTTTTGATGTCCGGGAATACTTAACTGTGACTGATTGTTAACATATACTATTATGCTGTTTTGAGAAAAATGGCATCAACTAAAATGCTCTGTCATAAAATAAAGGATACATGGTCCTAGGTTCAAAATATTGACTATTGCTTAAGGTATATTTATATTGTTAAGATGTATTTCATTTAGTAATTTATCGTTTTGCTCTTATTTGTTCAATATTTAATTTAATAATTCATTTTTATGACAGAATTGTCTGTTTTTATTTCTTTTTGTTGTTAACATTGGCGCTGTTTTTAGTTTTTGTAGTGAAATTAAAATTGCTTTACGAATTTGAAGAAGTTATTTTCTTTTCTTGATAGTTATTGTTTCTGTGAAACCTGGGAATCGGAAATACGCTTAGTTTACGTTAATTATTATTCATTTTGTATCATTATACTTTTCAGAGAACTTAACGGGGGGGGGCACGTTAGCATGTAATAAAATGAAACTCGAAAATCAATTTCATGTTTTTCTATGCTTCGTATTTTTAAAATACAACTTGAAGATTTAAAGCAGGGGTGAACAACTTTTTTAGAAATCAAAATCATAGTGAAAAACCTCTATTTCAAGTTCTTATTTTTATAAAAAGAACCAAATACCGATACTGATATATGCAAACATATTTATTTAAAAATCTTCAAATTTAATGCGATATGCGATCTTTGCAGACTTCCTTAATATTGGCATGAATAAAGTCTCTCGCATATCCTCTTTTAAGTTTCTGAGGCTCTCGTTTTTCTTTGTTATAATTGTTAACTATCGTTGAAAATTTTGCCTCGCAAAGATGGGATGTGGAAAACGTGTCCAGTGCTTTATTTCAATAGGGGGTGGGGAGGATTATCCGTTTTCAAAGATCCAGAATAATTCCGAATTGACGATTTCTCTGACAATCCTGTGACGTAACTAGTTTGCATTTTCTATACCCTTCTTCAAGTATGAGGTGTCATTTACCCCAGGTGTAGCTTACGATATCACATGTACAACAAAGTAGCTTGCCATTCACGTTTTTTTTATTATAACCCATACAAAAATTATTTTACATTGTGTTGGCTTTTTTTACAACGTTTTTCTGAATTTCACTTGGTGTGTGTGTGTCATCAAATTTTCGATCGTTAATTTAATCAACTTCCCATCAAGCTAGAGCTTTGAAATTTTGGGAATCGTTCGTACTCGCCTAACAATGCAATATTTATACGTTTGCGACAAGTTTTAACAAATATTTTAATAAGTCAAAATATTCTTTCCTCTAGGCGCTTTTAGGATTGAGGGAAAAATTTCTTTCCCCCTCTGGGAGCACCGGACACTCCCTACACCGCATGAGGTTATCGTAAACCTTTTGTACTCGCAAAGGGGAGATACTATCTCCCCTTTACAATCTCCGAGATAGTAAGGGTTGCTGACTTTTAGTCAGTAATCATTCGCAAGAAAGAAAGTTTCCAATATTAGGCGCCGTGTCTTATCACAATAATTTTTTCTGAATTCTGGTTCCCATTCTTTTTTTAATAGAATGACTTACAAACTTTCAAATACATGTTTTGATTTTATATTATGAATTTTTTAATACGCTCACAAATGTCTCTTTTTAATTAAATTTTAAAGATAAAAATAACTAACAGTTTTAACTAATATTTCAATAATTTTCTCTAATAAACTTTGCTACCATATAAAAACGTTGTTTTTAAAAACGTTGGTTTTTATATCGAATTTTTTTTACAACGTTTTTCTGTATTTCACTTGGTGTGGGTGTCATCAAATTTTCGATCATTAATTTAACCAACTTCCCATCAAGCTGGAGCTCTGAAACTTTGGGAATCACTCTTACTCGCCTAACAATGCAATATTTAGACATTTGCGACAAGTTTTAATTAATATTTCAATAATTTTTAACAACGTAGTGTGTGTAGTAACGTGGCGCCATCTATGGAAGATATATTGAATTACGCAGAGAGAGTGATCTTAAAGACGAGAGAGATATGAAGTTTTTTACAGAAGTTTTCGCTAATATATCAATAATTTTTTTAATAAACTTTGCCACCATTTAAAAACGATGGTTTTTATCTCGAATTATTTTCGTTGAACAATTGAAATAGCTTCATTCTGCAGCAGTGTAACGTAAAACTTGACTTTGTCTACTCTTCAAATTTTAAATAATCTGTTTTGTTAAAAGTAATACAATCATTTGTTTATTTTGTAGTTCATGGGAAAAGTTTCAGATTTCTGTCTTAATATAATTAATCAATTAATTATTTCTGAGGGGTTGAAATCTAAATATTGATGATCTATGGAAAAATTTAAACACGAGAAAAACTATTATATGAATTAATATCACATTTTAGGACTTTATATTTTAATATTAATACTAATTTTAATATTAATACTAATTGCATTATATATATGACGCCAAATTTCGCATAATTTTTCTTATAGTTAGAAGGTTGTGCCTTTTCAAGATTTTAATCAAAGTTGATTGTATTCTTTTCGACTGAATGACTTTATATATGTCCGTATTTTGAAGCGTTTCTTTTTCATTTTTGCTTTATAATTTTATTAAGTACAAGGGTGGTTCAATAGGTACCCGTGTTAGGAATTGCATAACTCATTGTTGTATTGTCCTCTGATCATTCCCTTTTTCTTAGAAGTGTTGGTACCTTTGGTGCTGTATGTTTGCCATGTCCGTGTTTTCAAGAGTATGACGCCATTCGCATCTCAAAAAAATCATCGCTATAATCTTTTCCGGTCACTGAGACCGAATTCTTGAAAGCAGGTTCACAAGAAGCAATCAATTGTTTTTATTGTACAATAATGAGTCTGTCGCATCGATAGCAACAACTTGACGCAAAATGACGACAGCTACTTATTGCTGCAGCAATCATAATGCCAACATAAATTTGTCTCAGCAACGCCATCTATCGTCAAAAACGGATACTTTTTTAACTAATCTTACAGTATGTACTATTTAATGTGAATATATATGGAACGCACTGCTTGTTCTATAATAGAAGTCCTGAAATTTTCTTTTTGAATTGTATACATCCGATCGTTTATTTTTAAGTTATTAATGCATAAACTATATATTTTTAAAATCTATATTAATTGAAAAAAAAATTAAATGTTTTTCTCTCCCCCCTCCCTCCCTCTCTGTTTCCTTTCACTTTTAAGTCACAGATTTACTGAAGGATATCCGTATCTTTATGTGCGCCAGGGTCTTTGGGAAAAAGAGTTTTCTCGTGTTAATCTGATGGTTGGCGAGATGGAGAAAGTTTGTTGAACCAAAGTCGCGGTTTTGCGAAGTGGAAACTCGCTTTTGACTTTTTAGGGCCTATAAACAATGATGAAGACTTTCCCTTTCGCCGCTTTATGGGAGGTTATAAAAGTGCCTCACTTGACTTTTATATCACTGCTGTTGAGATCGAGAGATGTGGATATGTTTGAAATACTTTTTATTTTTTTTCAACGGCGAGAATTGTTACTGAGCGTACCATTACTTTACAGTTCTTTCGAAGTGGTTAAAATGATTAATTTGTTTTGACTCGTGCCCGGTCTTATTTCTTTTTTTTTTTCAATGAAACAGTCTTTAAAGACCTTTATTTTTCTGTTACGTGGTGCTTTCAAGTAGATTGAATACGTGAATAATGGGAAGGGTTTGATTCGGTGGTGGATTCATTTGGAGCAATAAAGCAACAACAAGATTCATTTTTAGATCTGGAAAAGAACAAGGGTGCTAAAGTTGAAAGGAAAACTTTTCCAGAGCAAAATCCATACTTGGAACAAATGATAAATGTTCCAGCACTAATATAAATTTACGTGGTTATAAATACATGTAATCAATCATTTGTTATACACAATGTGTTCATAAAGTTTCAGGACTGATCTCACGCAAACCATATCACCTAGCGAATATATCTACATTTGATTTTTAAAGTTTACATAATCTCTTCTCAATTCAATATATCCCTTGTCCAATGAATGTATAGGTCCATAATCGTTTTCTAGAACGCCTCCACTCTTACACTATCCGCCGTATAGTGGGGATGATACATGTTAAATCTATCAAGGCTTCAAGTCCCGATGACGGGTGTATGAGTTTGGAGAGGGAGGTGCTAGCTCAAATATCATCCTTGTCATTTGACCGAGGCTCCAAACTTCGAGGTCCATCACCAATAAACATCGTGGTTCTACTTAAAGTTGCGGTAATAATAAACAATCACAACACCAAACACCATTGAGGTTCCGATGTCATCGCCACTTTAGTTTTCTTTATCAATCATACCGCTGTTCCTTCATCTTCATCTTAGGAAATAAAAAAATCCAAGGGTACATATCTAGTGAAGTACAGGAAGTAGTTGATGAACACAACTTGCCAAAATATGGTCCATGAGGATGTATTTGTTAGACGGTGCATTGTTGTGCAAGAAGCACCGATTTCCACTGTCCAATAAATCGGGTCACTCACTCAGCTTCGTTTTCTAAATACGATCCAAAACATTTTTGTAGACGAAATTCTATTCAACAGCTCTCGACATTTCATGGACGAACGTATCTGTTATCGTCTTCGGTTGAGCCTCTTCTAGTTTTAAATCTCGAAAACCACTCAAATACTGAGGAATGACTCATAACATCGTCACCATACGCAGATTTAAAAATTTTAGTATATCACTGTTATATTTTCTCAATTTAAATCAATATCTGATATTCGGTTGTTGCTCCATCCCCCCCCCCGACCTGCGTGGTAACCGGGAATGACAGAATAGTCCCACGGTAACTCATACATGTCGTAAGAGGCGGCTAAAATGGGTACCCAGCTTCTGGGGGGTATAGACGGGCAACCCTGCCCCTGGGGATTATATCACGTGACCTCAGGGACTTGCCTTCTTTAGGTAAGTACGGGCATCATGGCCCCGAGGCACCCTAGTGATCTTTTTCTTTCCTATGGAGTTTACTGTCTTTGATAAACACGGGGGACGGCCTTCCCGGGTTACCCTAGCGATTCTTCTCTATTTTCGACCTGCCTTCTTGTCAATCAATTTGTGTCTTTTCTTCAAATTCTTCTCGTCTGGACCACAGTTAAATCTCGTTTGGCGCAGCAAAGCCATATCTGGCTCTTGCGTCAATAAACTTTACTTTCTTACTTAACCCTTCTTGTCGATCCATCTTTTTTCATTGTTTTAACGTCTAGATCACAGATTTACCATGTTTGGCGCAGTATGGCCACATCTGGCTCTTGCGCCAATAAAACTTCACTATTATCGACCCCCCCCCATGTCTATGACGCACACTCTCAGTTTACACAAATGAACGCTGTCAATTCAGAGGTAGTCAGAAACGAATAGAACTACTTAATATATGTGTGTTTTCAAATTAGAAGAAGTAAAGGAAACAATCGACATTTTTAAATGAAAACAGTGCAATAGAAAATAATTTTGTTACGAGAAATATATAGAATTTATAAAATTGGCTGCTTCTCGCAAGGAATAAATGCTAGAATTCCGAATTCTTAAATTTTCATAGTTTGCGAGCATTGTATAAATTTTTGATGTATCTGCTTTCATGAGATTTAGTATTTTCTTTTAAAGGAATAAAAGAAATACATCATGCTGGCATCATTATGTATTGAATTCATTATTACTAAATGTTCAACGATATATGGATATTTGACTGGAATTTACCTTATTTTTCTAAATCTTTTTGTCCATTCTCTTTAATGTGTGTTGTTTAATAATGATGTTTTGAGGATATTATTAATGTTCTTTATCTAATCCCTAATTTAATGAGGGTTTTAAATCCCAGTAAAAGTATTATCATGATTGAAATAGTTATTATTACCGTTATTTTCAAAATAAGCCTTGCAATTAATTAAACTGCAGTGATAATTTTTTAATGCTTTCATTTCATAAAGTTTCATCTTTCCACATCTTCAAAGTTTTAAAACTAATAAAAACAAATTTTTTCCTTAAAGTAAAACCGTGACTACACAAACAGACTCTAGATGTATGTCTCAATTTTAACTGGATGCTTTATTTTTTTGTTGTCGCATCTAAACGAATCCATATCAACCGAATGAATGCGTGGCATCTGAGACATTGTCTGAGAACGCAGAAATAAATTATCATCCTCGAATTGCAATAAACTTCAATTAAGTGATATTTCTGTCCCGAAATTATCCTTGCTACTGTAATTTTAATTAAAATCCGTCTCCTTATTTTCATTAAAACCTGTTTAAGGCAGTCGTATTTTATGATTAAATTGCATTCTTTTTGTGACAAGCTCCTTGCGTAAACGTTCATTCTTGGATCCAGTAAACAGGAAATGAATTGCTAAAACCCAGAGGTGAAGGTAACTCATTGACAAATTCCAAATTCATTTATACGATGCAGCTAATAATAGTTCCTTTAGAATCTTCTGCAGCTCGGGTTTAGTTGTTTTTCTCCGACACGATAAGGGAACTTCATTTTTCAATAATGCAGCTTCCGAACGTATCGTAAATCGCTTAATAATATGCCTTGACAAGGAATGTTGTTCGTAAGTGTGGAACATTGTCTGCTTACATCGTGGGTGAAAATCAGTTTTATTGGAAAAGAGAGGTAGAAAATGCTATCGGAAATTCATTAGTGGCATTTTCAACCGTTATTTTTGATTCCTTTTCTTCGGAGTTCTTAATCTTGATGTGGCAACAAGAATTCGGTTTTTCTTCGTTGTTCGAGAAACTGAATTCTTTTCTCATTCTTGTTTTAGTCTGTGAGGAATTTTATTGAGTTTTTTTCCCTCCTTCTCTTCACTCGTATTTTTTTTTCTCTCCTTTTTTTTTCTTCTTCGAAGGTTGTAAAAAATCGTTTGGTATCTAAAAATAAAGAACGTGTGATGAAGTGTTTTTTTTTTTTTTAGGTTTTATCTGCAGCGGTTGATTAAACTATGTGCTAAGTGTTTATTCCTGAAGTGGGTGGAAAAAAGAAATTAATTTCTTACTTAAGTTTCGTTTATAAATTCAGGTAACTTGAAAGATTCTGAATGAACTTTTCTAAAATATTTAAATAATTTAAATAAAATCGGAATTTGTAGTCTACTATTAACACGTATACTTTCAATTTTTGTACAAAAATATTACTTTATATTAACTTTTCTTTTAACACATAGTTCCTACCAATGATTATTATAGTTATGGTTGATGTTTACTTTACTAATGCAACAAATGAAAATGTAAACTATTATATTGAGGAACTTGGTTCCTTTCTGGAATATTTGTTGCACCCCTGCTTCTGTCATCAATAATTTTTCTTGATAAAATAAATTTATGCTTCCACTTAAAAAATTTCTAAAATGGATTATTTCCTCTTCACCATCTGTTAAAATATTTTATTTCATTTTATATTTGTTTTTCTCATGTTCTGAAGTTGATACTGTTTTCACTTTATGTAATAACATAAAATGATGAATATTATTTTACAATTATATTAAATTTTTTATTTCTTCTGTGTAAAAGAATAAACTTCGGAATCGTTTTGTATTGTATTCATTTTCGTAAAGTCTGTCCGCTAGTTTTATCAAACATGCATCAATATGTTTATCTTTTTAAAAGTTATTAATTTGAATTTTCTGTACTGGGTATATTTTATTTGTATTTGAGTTTTTTTAATATATATGTTATGCAATAAGATCTTTTTCCTTTAGTCAGATAAATTTAAAGACTAGCAACATTATTAAACTTGTAGGCTGTCAGCTTAATTGATGTTCGGGTTTATTTTGTTAAAAATCGAGATATTTACAGGTTGAATGGAAACTAAGTTTTATTTGTATTTTAGAAATTACCCAATTTGGTGTGTTAGTTTCTTTCTCTTTCTTGAAATCAAATTTTCTACCAATTAAGGGAATTAGTATTTAAACCTTTAATTTTATTTTTCAATGCTTCAAACTTAGATTCAAGTACTGAATTATTTTCTTGTAGCTGATATATCATTACGCATTTTGTCCCCCTGAATATCTCCATTATCCTTGACGCTTTCAACTTATCGCATGCATATTATATCTTGCACCTCTTGTTTTTATTTTGTTCTGAATTTCATTGTTATTGTTCTATTAGGGTATTTAATCGATTAATTGTCTTTCTAATTATGTTTCGTTAAATTTTATTTTAATTAAAATTACAACTATCAATGTTGGAATGTCAGTATTTTATTTCATTAATAAAATAAAGTTAACGGTTTCTACCGAAACTAAACCATCAGAACAGAGCACTGAATTCATTCTTACTCTGCAGAATCACCTATTCACAACAAAGATAATGATCTCATTATTTATATCCTTCTAATGATACGCTTGAGCTGTTATATCATTGCGATATAAATCCAATTTCGTTCTTGTTTGCTCTTATTGTTTCCTCAGATCACTCTACCTTCTGTTCCTTCCTTTTTTTCCTAACGATCCTGAAAATGAGCGGAAAAATCCTGAATAAACCCAGTGCCGTCGGTTAGTAAAGCTGGCAAAAAAAGCCCCCCGCGCCGTGAAATCATGTATTTTCCCTGTAAAATCGCATCGTCACGTGGGGGGCTTCAATCCTCAGCCGAATGGCAGCGCGTGCCTTTATGCTTAAACGCGGCAAGCGGGCGAAGCTTTTAAGTATGTTTGCATGCCTTGCTGCCCGAGGTTTGTGGTCAACAAGAACAAATTGGTTGATTAAGTTCGATATCTGCCAGTTTTTTGTTTTCATTTGATAATTACTTTTTCGTGTAAAAAATCTATTGTGTGTTGAATTTTCGCAACTTACAATACGTTTTTAAAAAAAATATACGAAAATCCTTTTCTTCATTAAGAACATTTGATAACTTTAGTTCCTTCTTTTTTAATTATAAATCCTATTTTAATTTTTTTGCTCATAAAAATTTTTGTATTTTTGTTTTGAAAGTGATCAAAATATTCTCTTTCAGGTTTTTAATGCTTACATTTAGAAATATAGGAATTATCGTACTGAATATTAATATTTTGACCTATTTAATTTTCTCTTGGTTTTATAAAAGGATTTTTTTTTACTTAATGAGTTCTATTATATTTATTAGCTCTGTCTCATTTTTTTTCTTTACAAATCTCTGTCGCACTTAAACATGGTGAATAATCTGTGAATGCATTCCAGAATTCGATCCTTTTACTTGCAACCTCTTTTAAAATACTCGTCAGATGAAATGGACACTATATATTTGAATATATTCATTCTAAAAAATCCGGATCGTTGCTTTCTTAGGAAAACTCCGTCCAAATAACTTAATATAAGTGATCAAATACATACAAATAGTACATTTATATGTTTCGACCGTCACTCCATTTTTCTTTACCGCACCGCAATCCATTGACTTCACATTATAGGAAACTTCTCGAACCCATTCGAGCTTCACACAACTTTCGATACCTCTATTAAATAATTTTGACGGGAATTAGATAATGAGGTGCGACTGCGGTCTCCCTTCCAGATTTCATGTCCGTGATAAAGCGCCAGTTGATCGTTATGGAGTATATCAATGATTTTACATCTATTATTCTTGATGGTTTGCTAATGAGATTTTAGGACCCGACAGTTCCAGAACTTTTGACTGATAGAGCTGGTTTATGCCCCCTTGCATTTTAAATTTGGCCTGTAACGTGGACACAGATTCTTTATTCTTATATTAAAAATTGTATTGTGTTTCTCATACATCATATTTAAGGAAATGAAATTAAATATTTCCAAAATTGTTGCAATGATGTACATCCCTTATATATATATATATATAGTTATATATACATATATACATATATATATATATATATATATATATATATATATATATAAAAAACTGGGGTGATGAGACGATGGCATCCCGAATCTACAATGGTTTGCTCTGGTTGTCTAGGAGGCATTCCATTACCGGATTACATGTACAATAGTTTTGCAGAAATTCAATGACGATGCTTGCAGTAATTTTACTTTATTAAATGGAGATGAAGATGAAAGTATTTACACAGATGATGACGAATTGACCAGGCCATCGCAGCAAATAGATGGCTTATCTCATTTAGCCCCAATGTGGCGAAGGGTGCTGGAACAGATGCCCGACGCGAGCATTGCGAAGGAAAAGAGAAGCGGAATGGGGTGCAAAAAGAACGAGAACGAAGTGTCACTCAGTTTCGGTTTCTTTAGAACAGGTGGTGGCGCTGGCATGAGTTATCATTTGACGCTGATCTCGTGGTGCCATCCATCGAGTATCGTGGAGGAACTGGTCTACAGCATACATTGAAAATAAATTATTCTTGATAATTAGCTGAAAAATTCATATAAATATATATATAAACGAAAACGCTTAACGTGAAAATTCATAATACTGAAAATATTCTGATTAATTTTTTTTTTGTCCGTACAATGTCTAGTGCTCTTTGTGTTTAAATAATTTTACATGTAATAATAACTGAGAAACGGGAACCACAATTTAACTTAAAATGAAGACGGTGAAATTGCGGAGCAACATGTAAAGTATGGGCACAATTGAAAATGCATCTCAAATAGCGAAACGAAATCGAAGAGTTGGATGATATCGGACAATTTGCTATTTCGTGTTAAATGCTTTTCGCTGTTTTTTATTTTTTTTCCAGTCTACTGCTATGCTTACTTCTGTATGTTTTTTGAATCTTCAAAGAAAAAAAAATGTTGGGGGGACTTCAATAAGTCTGATGCTCTTAGAGACATTCAAATTGATATAGTATTGTAGATTTTGAAAAGAGGCACCAAAAAAAATTCCTGCAGGATGAACATTACTTTTCACAAATCTAAGATACAAAGATCATATTCTAAATATGTAAAGACAAAATGGTGATACTTCCTGTATGAAAAAAATGTTTTCAACTTCAATCGATTTTAGAGAGTCAACTTTAAATTTCTGTTTGTTTATAAATTTACATAAACCTACAAATGGATGGATATTTTTTTTTTTTTTTTGAATCAGTTTTATGTCAATCTATCCGCAAATTATAAGTGATAAGTTATTGTACAGAAACTGTAAGCGCAAACGCCAAGTAATATTGCTCATTTACTAGTATACGTTCTCGGAGTTATTCTCTTTCACGATTAGATGATGAATATCAATCATCATCTATAATGGATATGGTTTCTGTTTTATCTTCAGTGATATAAAAAATTTATATGAAATTGTAATCCGCATTTAATTCGTTAGTAAAACCATGTGGAATATAAATTTTAATATATTTTGCAAAACTATTATATTTGTTTTTTGATTTATATCTTATGTATAAATTTGAATTTATTGCTCTTGCCCATTACGCAAATCCACAATTCATTAATTAACCATTTAACTATAAAGTGACCGATGACCCTTAGCCCAAAAAATCTAAGGAATAGTCGTTGATTCAGTTAAGGCTCCCTGCCCACTCGCCATTTTGATTTCGCTGTGGACGTAATGTTAATCCTATGAATTTTGACTTAATTTAACATCTTATGACGATCTATTTGAATGCAATAAAGTGCACCTGAAAGAGCAAAATAATCTATGCTTGTGGAATTACTTTTTTTCCTCCAATTTTAAAAGTATTTGAAAAATATTCTTTAAAGACCGAAAACTCAAAACGAATAATTAAAATAATAATAAAAAATATTTTAAAAATCTTAGGAAAAGTAATCACAGAAGACATAGATTATTTTTGCTCTTTCAAATGCCCTTATTGCATTCAAATACATCAAATAGTAAAGATGTAGAATTTAAAGTCGAAATTCCATAGGATTAACATTGCTTTGATGAAATCAAATGGCGTGGTAGACGGGAGCCTTAAATATATTACCGCGAAAAAAAATTTAGGTTTTTTAAACATTTAACTATAAAGACTACGTGATTTTTTTCTATTCTGTTGAACTCTTTGCGTGTTATCACGTGACGTCACGGTATTCGTTGCTTTTTTGGTTATATGCACGTATATTTATTCATATTTTTACTGTAGAATACGATTTTGTTTCGAATGTGAACCATTCAATAATGGTATCCGACGAGCACTCTGTGAACGAAATATTTCTCGAATAAAATGTTCAAAATTTTTTGTAACAAGCATACTAGAAATATAAAAAATTTTTTGCAACATAGCTTACGTTTGTACACTTTTTTTTTTTTTTTTTGCCGTTCTGGTGTATTCAAGTCTTTGTGGTGGGTAAATTGTCAGAACTTTGACAATTGGACCAAAGTCTGAATCAACGCCTAGTTTGTGTCTCTTTTGTTTCTATTTTTCGTTAATTTCACTTACTTAAAATTGAATTACAATCCTTACGTCGTTAATTTCAATTACGTAAAATTAATTATCTTGTTTTTAAATAATTTATTAATAATTTTCTTTTCTGTGTTTTTAAAGATTTTTTTAGAAAATTATTAATTAAGTTCATTTTATTAATATATATTTCGTACATAAACTCGTGTATCATCTATATTTGCTACCAGAACTTCAAACAACTTTCAAAAAAATTCAGTTAATCTATGTTATTTCTGCTTATTCTTGCTTTTTATCCCTTAGATATTGATACAAAAAAATTGGAGAAATAGGCCAATATAAATAGAAGGAATTTTAAATATATATATATATATATATATACAGCATATATATATATAAAGATATATGAATTTTAAAAGCATCAATAATTGCTTTAAAAAATGTTGTCTCCCCTTTACTTTAATTTGCTATATGTAATTATTCTAACCTTCTTCTTGTTCTTTTTTTTCTTTTGTCAGATTTTTACAGAGTTTCTGTTTCCTATAAATATATATAAATTAAAGTTTTGAATTAGCAAGGCGCGCGGCAAAAAAGTGCGGCGCGGCGCGAATTTTCAGAATGTTTTGAAAATACATTTGGCAACAGGGTTTTAAATACATTTTATCTTGAATCTGGGTAAGAAAAGAGAATCAAGTATTGTTTGTTTACATCTGTTTCTTGGTTTTGTTCTCATTCTTATAAGTTTCGATTAAGATTGTTTTTATTGTTGAAAGCTCAATTTTTTCTTGTTTAAAATGGGAAATTCAAAAAAGGAGAATTAGTGTGTTAAAAGAAAAGATAATTGTGGTAATGGTTTCTGCACAAAAAAATGATAGCAAAATATACTAGAACTTAATGCCAGTGCTTCAAAATTGAACCTTTCTGCCATTCCAGATGAAGAAATTGCTGAATATGTAACAACCAGTTAACTGGCAATAGAATTATTGACATAGAACTCCTTCTATGCTCAATTTTACAACTTTGTTGGGCTCCCAAATGTTTCCACGATGGTTTGGTTGTTACATGAAGACTTTGGAGGGTATGTGGATTGTGCTCTGGGTTTTGCAATAAAATGTAGCACAGGATTTTGCACAGGATTTCCAGAAATTGAAGAAAATATTAAACTATCCTGAGATAAATGCAAGATTTGTTATGCTTATGAGACAAATTGGGGAAAAGGTTTTTCTGCTGCATATAAATTATGTGCAACATTAAATTTACTCCAGGCTCAAGTAAAACTGCATACACCAATCATGAGAGAATAAAGTCCAGTCCAGATTTCTGTAAAGTAAGTGGAACTGTCGATGCAAAAGGCAGCTATGAAGTTTTGAATATTCATTCATCTAAAAATAAATTAGCTGAATGCGGTGTTTCTGTCGATGGAACATGGCAGCGTAGAGGTTACACTTCTATGAATGGGTGTGTTTCGTTGGTCAATCGACTGGTGCTTAGTACATTGAAATAATGTCATCACATTGTCCGACCTGCAGAAAGTCATTGAAAATGCCTAAAGGTATTGTATCCGAGACGCTTGAAGCAGATCATGTGTGTCACAATTTTAAAGGTTCCTCATTAAAGAGCAGTTGTTGGCGCAAACAGGATCTTCAAAACAATCAATTGTGAAACGAGGTTTGAAGTATTCAATTATTGCGGAGATACGTAACGAAGCATACCA
>BMAW01077946.1:0-23302 GCA_019974015.1 Nephila pilipes | reverse complement strand
GACAAAACATCCCATTCGAATGAAGGGGCTGATGGAGCCCTTGAGATTGAGGAAATCCTCACGTAATCACGTCGGATGCTTATCGAAAATGAATACATACACACCCCTTCCACTGTGTTGTTTCGCCGGAAAAAATTCTCACGGATTTCTGCGCCCAATTTAAAGCTCGCGAAAAAGACAAAGGACTATCAACGGTTTTTCCTCTCCAAGAGATCTTCTCGATTACTATGGCGGTGCGAAAGGAAGTCATAAAGTTTTGGGCGTGCTACAGACAATCAAATGGGTTATAAACTTGCTCACTCGTGACTTTTTTTTTTACGCGTCACATGACGCACGCCATGTTCGAACTCGATGCCACGGTATGATATGTAATTTTGTTTTTCTTTTACTCGATTGCAGTTGATGCAGATTATAGATTGTTGTTGTGAAGTTTTGAATGTATTTTTTCTCCGTCTTCATTTCATATTTCGTTTAAATATAAAGTACTTAGTGTATTTATGATGGAATATCATTTTTACTGCCTGTAATGTAAAATGATTTATTTGATGCAATGTGGATGCTGTTATTTGTTGAGGTTTTTCGATTCAGTGACATCGTAAGAAAATTAGATGTGTTTAAAGAAATTAAGTGTAACATTTGTGTATTGGAAAAAAGATGAGCATGTTTACATATTGCTGACTTATTATTATGGATTTTTGGTAATTGTTGATGTGATACTTTTAATTTGATACCAATGATTAACTATCGGTTAGATGTTTTCAGTTGAGTGATATCGTGAAAAAAAATTTAATATTCAATGTAATATTTAAGTATTGGGGGGATGGGAATGTAAGGGTGTTGTAGTTGCGTGTTTCCCACTCATTATTATAAATTGATGATACAGTGATTATTTGGATACGATGGGAAAACTATCGGTGAGATAATTCCGAAAGAGTGATAGTGAGAAAATCAGATATGTTGAAAGAAATTTAATGCAACATTTGTATGTTTGAAAAATATGGACGTGTAGTAGTTATATACTGGTTACCCATAATTATGAAATTACTGTATTCTTTCCAATATTCCTGAAAGAATTATATTGTTTTCATCAGTAAGTAAATTCTTAATAACGGTTCCACGGTGTGCAGTTTTTAATAAGACTCTTGTATATCCATTTGTAAAAATATTGTCTAAAAACATAAATTAATTACTGGTTTATCTAATTAATGTACAACTAAGTGTAGACCATTAATAATTATATATTATTTTAAAAATATAATGGTAACTATATTTTCTTATGTCTGTGGAAATGATTCGCCAATTTGTATGTGGATGCAAGTGTTCTCTGCATTTGGTAAATTTTAGATATGTTTATCCTCCTTGGAATCGGCTTCCTTACCATGAAACCTATATCTTATTCGTTTTTGAATGTTTGATGATTGGCCTTTTTTTTTTTTTTTTTTCATTGTGATGGCAATATATTTACGTCAACGTCTGCTCTAAATGGAACGATGTACAAAATCAATTACATTCTTTAAAAATAAGGACATAGTGCAAAAGTGAAAATAAAGTAAAGGCATGTTATTAAAATTTATAAAAAAGACACGATTTCGCTCTCTTGTAAGTGTGATAAATGAAAACTTTTTTTTTCTCTCCTCCCCTTCTTTTTCATTTTTAAAATCCAGAAGGAAATTATTGATAAACATGTTTTTAAACACTGGCACATAATACACAACTTTCATGCTGTATTCAGTAGCTTGGTCACCTCAACATATTGACTAGAATGAGTTTCAATTTGTTAAGCACTTTTTTCATTAATTGCAGGGCAATGCTAATAATTATGTCCAGTTACTTGCAAATTACCATTTTTTTTTTCTTCCATTTCTGATGTCATTAGTATGCGAGGTGTGGCTATTAAATGAAATAAAATAAATGGATTAATTGTTCTACTGAGAGATGGTGCGCGCATCAAGATTAAATGGCACAGGCTGAGTTATGTGACATCCCCTCTTTCCATTCCTGCCCCTGCTGCGGCTGTGGACCCTTGATTGTGGCTTTTGTGCGCGTCGGAACTTGCATTTTCAGTGCGTCGGAAAACTTTTAAATGTTTTAAAAGAGCAATGCTTTAATGTGAAATTTATTGCGATACTCAGAAAATCCACCGCAGAAACATATTCTTTGTTAGTGTTATGGTGATGAATATGTATCACTCATTTAAGTCTTTGAATGGTTTAAACGATGCAAAGAGGAGATGGATGATGACCCACGTCAACGACGGACGAAAACATTGAAAAATCGATGCTTTGATCCGAAAAGCTCGTCGTTTAAATAATCACGCAGTTGTTGAAATCATGGGAATCGAGAAAAAAAAATCTACTGTGCAGATTCGGCCTGAATTGCGGTAAAACTAAGTCATGGATTCTTCACCAAGACAAACACCGCGGCATATACATACTACGTTGTCTGTAACAACATTTTTGGCCAAGCATAAGATTCCTGTATTGGAACACCCACTCTAATCAACCGACATTATTCTGTGTGACTTTCTATTTCTGAAAATGAAATCAGCCATGAAAGGTAAGAGATTTGAAGCATTTCAAGCAGCAAATGACAGTGCGACAAAGACTATGGATATGCTTTTTGGAAAATGATTCCCAATACTGCTTTGACCAATAGAAAATTCGCATGGAATGGTGTAGGGTTGGTTAAGGTAAGGTGACCAGATTTTAACATTCGAAAAGCGGGATACCATTGACAGGGGGGAGTGGTTGATTAAAAATTTGATACCTAAAAAATACCTACCTTTAGTATCTTAATAAATTACTTTTCTAAATCATCTGAATAGCTGATTTGTTGACATCACTTGTTTAACCAACACTAGCAAGCAGTACGATGTGTATCGTATGAGACAGTTACAAAACTCAATATGCGAAGGCGTTACTTCGTGGACGACCAACTAACTCCTTACACCCTGACCCTTCTCCTCTCCAAAATTCCCCTCCGTTTCCAATTTTTGTATAAGATGTAATTCCTTTGCAACAATGTTTCAAATGATGCTAGATCGCTAGAGGAACATGTCGCCATAAGAATAAAATCTGTGGAAGTGTTCAAAGCGTTCTCTCTTCATTTTATAGCTACGAAATGTTTTCGTCGCTGCCAATGCCGAAAAATGCCACTGTTCATTAAGTCCAAACAATGGTGGTCGTATTCTAGCAACTGATCAAGGCGAACTTTGATAAGCAGTTCCTGATAATCAGTTCTCAACAATTTTTATTATTATTAAAGTACAACAAAATAAAATTTTAAAAAATAATATAAAGCTTATATCCCGATGAAATAGCTACATGGAAGCCAAAAACCGTATATTCCCTTCCCGTTCTACCGCCGTTCCCTAGCTTATTGTGAATTCTTTCTAAAAATCGGGACTTTCTTAAAATCCCGAGGGATGCGAGATAAATCTTTAAATGTCGGGGCGTCTGGTCTAATTCTAGCCCAAATTTAACAATATCCTTAATTTAAGGGGATATTGTTAAATTTGAGAAGAATAAAGAATAACTGTTTTTATAGCATTAATCCTGTATTTTTTTTAACTACATTTCGTAATAACATGCAATATAATTGTTGCAAGTGCACGTTTATCGGCAGGCTACAGCACTTTTAAAGAAAGACTGCTAAATATCGGTTTGTTACTTGATTTTCGACGATATCTACTTTTCCCGTCTAAGATCCCAAGTAAGTATATAGGTAATTACTTTATCGCCTCGTTAACCAATGATTAAATGCAGATTCTTAATTGGATCTTAGGTCTATCGAAAAAGTACAAGACGACTGCGTACTTATACCTTAAATAAGGGATGCTCAAACATTGTTCAATTCTCCTACCGGAATGTGAAGGTGATCTTATGCTCATTTTAGTATCTTCATTCGGTCAGTTCAGCAGAGATAGACAGACGGTGCATTATCGTTAATGAAATCGACGTTGAGAAAAGTCAATCGCTTCTCGTTAACTAACGTAGAAAGGCATTCTGATGGATCGAACATTCTCTCTCAGGGCGTTCATTCAGTGCTTTCGTTAATAAAAGGGAACCGGCCCCAAACCGGTCGGTAGTATTGAATTTTTGTCCATGCTAATGTACCGTACAAACCAAACTGCGATCAATTCCGGATGCAGTAAGGAGAAAGGAGAAGTCCTGTTGCTGCCAACATCCTTAATGGGTTTTCCGCCGTATTGGCGAAACCATGCGGCGACTTCCGATTTATTCCAACTTTTTTTTCGTCTTTCCCACCCTCCCTTTAGTCCAGTTTTGACGGCAGCGGATTTAACTAGACTGTTGCGGACCCAATCGATTGGACACTGGTTTCGTTGTTGTTGCGAGTTGTGTTTACGATTTTTTCCTTCTCCCCTGCTCGCTTGTTTTGAGCTTGCGAACAAATGTCGGAGTAGAGCGGCTGCTTTTCCTTTCCTTCTTCTCCACCCCCTACTCTGGGTGATCTGAAAGCGTTGACGATTTATTGATACAGAGGAAGCTTTTCGTTGGATTTGTTTTTAGGCTGCTTGTTTTGCATGCCGGCTTTTATAAAGTGTCAGTTTTCAAGGAGCCTTTGCATTGGTTGGTTCGTGTTTACTTTCTGCGTAGACCTAATCTGTGTGAAATTCTTCACTGATTTATTGTTTCTCTTCTGATAGAATTTCTGTTAATATCGTAATATTGGTATTATACTGAAGTATTTAAATCTGATATGCTAGGGCTTTAACCGAGTATGTTAGAAATGTATGAATGCGATAATTGACACAAAAAAGTAAATTATTCCAAAATTTCCTGCGTATCATTTCAAAATAGCACAACTTTTAAAATTCTTATACAAAAATAAATAACTTTTTTTTTTTTATCTCATTCAGATTTTTACAACGTTTTTCTGAATTTCACTTGGTGTGAGTGTGTGTGTCATCAAATTTTCGATCGTTAATTTAACCAACTTCCCATCAAGCTAGAGCTTTGAAATTTTGGGAATCGTTCGTAATCGCCTAACAATGCAATATTTAGACATTTGTGACAAGTTTTAACTAATATTTCAATAATTTTAATAAGTCAAAATATTCTTTCCTCTCGGCGCTTTTAGGATTGAGGAAAAAAATTTCTTTCCCCCTCTGGGAGCACCGGGCACTCCCCACGCCGCATGAGGTATCGTAAACCTTTTGTACTCACAAAGGGGAGATACTATCTCCCCTTTACTATCTCCGAGATAGTAAGGGTTGCTGACTTTTAGTCAGTAATCATTCGCAAGAAAGAAAGTTTCCAATATTTGGCGCCGTGTCTTATCACAATAATTTTTTCTGAATTTTGGTTCCCAATTTTTTTTTAATAGAATGACTTACAAACTTTCAAATGCATGTTTTGATTTTATGAGTATTAGGAATTTTTTAATACGCTCACAAATGTCTCTTTTTAAGTAAATTTTAAAGTTAAAAATAACTAACAGTTTTAACTAATATTTCAATAATTTTCTCTAATAAACTTTGCCACCATATAAAAACGTTGGTTTGTATATCGAATTATTTTTCTTTTTTTTTTTTAAAAGAAAGTTAGCGGTTTGTAAACTGTGTCGTTCTCTGAAAAAATCTTACTCCACAATCGAATGGCTTAATTTTTATTGTAAGTTAAAATGACATTGCATGTAAATACACACTTGACACCAAAAATAACTATTTACCTTTTTAACATGGTTTTGCATTGTTCACTTACAGAAATTAAAATTGAACACCTAAGTATTATAGACTTTTCACTGCACTAAACGGAGTTTCCTATCACAGTTTTAAAAACCAACACCAGATACAACAATGTTCTTAACGTGATAGGAAATTAAATTACGTGTAATTTATTCATCACCTTAAAAGGTTTTGAATTTCAGTTGATTTGTGAATTTCGTTTATATAGATATTGAACATTACCATACGTAATCATGCAACACAAATTCTTTCTATCTAGTTTACTTGTATATGTATTGACACAATAAATGTACCCGCGCCAACAGAATAAATATGATATAAGTAAATGAATTATTGACTTTGTGACTATAATGTATTCGTTATTTTTGATAAACATACACAAATATACAGCATACTTACATTTTTTATTGGAATTTTTTCCCCTTCCTAAAGGGACATGGTCGATATTCTGTCTCTATTACTCTAATTTTTATGACGAATAGATCCCTCATTTCACGAATCCCAACGAAAAGCTCTGTATTTATTGAATATATCTAAATTTAGAACTGTCACATATATGTTGCAGTCAGACATTCTTGTATTATTATTGGAGCATTGTTATATTTTTAAATGTGTTCCGAGATTGCGTCTTGGCCAAAATCATCGTAAAGAAAATGACTTCTAAAATCTCGTAGATTTGAAGTTAAGTTCTTATTCATCACAAAAAATGTCTTCAAGTTTCATAGTTTCACGTGTCTCCGTATCCGCTAGGTAGCGGGGCTGATGCACCGTAGTTCTTCCGTTCGCGTGGTGTGGAAGTTTTGAGAGTTAAGTGCCAGTTCAGGTGTCGTCCTCGTCACTTGATTGAGGTTCAAAATTACGAGGTCTGTCGCCAGTTGCTTCGTGATGCATCTCAGTGCTGACGTTAATAAAACAATCACTATCACGTATCTCCACGTACAAGTCTTGTGAAACTGCACAGTAAATCCTTGTTAAAACTAAGTCTCTCCGCATCATCATTTGAAAGGCAAGGTAGTATAAAACGAACAATTAAAATCCGAGCCGTTGCTTCCCATCAGGGGCGTATCTTTTTGAAGTAAGTACGAAAATTATGACCCCGAGAAACCCCATTGATATTTTGCTTTCTCATGGGATGAAACGAGCATGAGTTACGCTTCTCTGGGATACCTTAGCGATCATTCTCAGTTTTCGACCATTTTTGTCGGCCGTCCCCCTCACCCCCTATTTTTTAATCCCGTGATTTTCTACGTAAAGATCACATTCACACACAGCGTATCCATGTTTGGCTCTTGTGCCATAAACCAACTTTCACTCACCGAACCATTTGCATATTTTTGAACGAATCACCGTTTATGAATTAAAAATCAAGAAGGAGAATGAAGGAGTGCTCCTCGTCTTAAACAAGACAAGAAGAAAAATTCGCATCATCCTTCCGGCGCTTGATTGACGGCCTCGGCTCAAAAATCACCAGTCCACCAGGGACCAAACAAGACGTTATCCCTCTTTCTTATTTAAGTCCATTAACAGGCTACGGTGACTCGTGGGACCAGGTGACGTAGGATTTCTTTTGTCAGGTGATCTCGCAACTTGTAATCTCCGGGGATAATCGCAATCTCATTTTCCCCTCCAGGACCATCTTTTTCCCTACTCATCTCCCTCTCCCTTTTCTTTCATGATTTTTTTTGTTTCATTCAAAATGTGTGGAGGAGGTGGGTGTCGGGAGAAGGGGGGCGGGCGAATCTAATTAAATGCGATGTCGCGGAACGGAATGCCGTGATTGGTTGGAAGGGGGTTATCCTGAAACTGTGTAATGAGATCGGGGTGGTGCGATGAGTGGGTATGTGTCGCGGCCATTTAATAATGGAAATGAGCCGATGTTCTTTTTTAATGAGGTTTTTTAATGGAAAATTGTGAGTGATATATAGAGTTAGAATAGCCTAATTTGGATCGCAATATCAAAGGAAATGTATTTTTGTTTATGGATTCAACTGAGTTTTTTTAGCATCGAAACTTGAATGTATTAAAGTATGACATATTTTAAAATAAAATATTCTAGGTCGTGATTCGAATGGCTGTTTTTTTTCCACATTAAAATGAACTGTAATTTCATGAAGCATAAAGCTATGTGGTATTTATTACTTTTTAATAAATATCACTCCGAAACTGACATAGAGGGGTGAATTTTTCAATTTAGTTATAAGAAATTGTACCAATTTTAAGTTTCATGTTTTAAGAATATTATAACAATCTGATTTAATTATTATTCGAACTTGGAAGTTTTCGTTTGCATGTAATTGTGTTTGATATTTTCTTACCATTCCATTACTTGTGAGTTTTTTTCCAAAGAGAAATATTTAAAAACTTCTGTTATCATAACTTAGCTTATTTAATGTAACTATTGCAATAAGTCATTTTTTATGGGAAAAAAATTAGTTCCCTATCCAGTGGCTGCGAATATGGGAATTATAACATCCTATGAGGATTTCTGTATTCAGAAATATTAAAACTGGCACTTTTTCTGATGATTTTTTAAGAAAATATTTAATATTCAAAATTCTCCACGCAAACATTCTTTACACCTTGAAATAAACAATGAAATATGAAATTTTGAGATATGAGTTGAAGTGGAAGAAAACCTTCCCGTCCCTATCTTGATATTATATAGTACATTCTATTGTTTCTTGCTTGTTTTCAAATAATTTCTTCAAATGTGTTTTTGATTATTTAATATTTTTTCAAAACAAAAGAATACCATAATGATTTCGGCGAAGTGTGGCACAGATTTTTTTCATTTTGTTCGTAACATTCAGATTCTTGTAACATTCTTGTTTCCTATGATAACATTTTTTTAATAATCTTTTTAATTAGTGTATGCGTCAGAATCTGTCGCAATAGTTAATATTTTATACTTAATTTTTATTTATTTATTACCTCTTAAAGCATTTTGTATCTTTTGTTCGCATACATCAGGAAAATAAAATACTTGAGACTTCTACATCGGTCTTTTGCTCCGAATGACTTATCATCGGCAATACTCTGTGCAGCTCTTTAATTCAAACCAAACCAAAATCAAGATGTAATTCACCTCGTTTGTAAAAAAATGACTGTCTGCCGAATGATTTATACAAATAGTATAAATGTTAGATTAAGATCAATGATATCAATATGCATTTGACATGTCATATAGTTGGTCCCCTCAGGCGATATCTGCGTTAAATTACAAGAATCGAAGTAAACACGGAGTATTCAAGTGATCTTTCTTTTCTCCAATGGGTTTATTGTCTGGTAAACGCGAGTGACGCGCCCCCGTTATGCCAAAGAGTTGTTTCTCTATTTCCGATCCTCCTTCTTGTCAACCGATTTTTTTACTTTTAAGTTCTTTTCCTTTATGTAAAGACTTAATGTTGATGTATATATGCAAAAATTATTTTGCATGATATACTTAATTATTACTTAAGTACTATTTATTCACGTTATACAAAAATCAGTTATATTCTGGGTTTTATATTGTTACGAAACAGTTTCATTTAATTTTTTCATTATTTGATTAAATATCTTTTTTATTTACACTATTAGCTTACCGTGTTACGGTGTTCCGTAAGGAGGAGGGGACCGCGGTAGCCTAGTGGTCAATGTCGTGGACTAGCGGCTGGCGGTTTTCGTTCAGTCGTGGGTTCGATCCTTGGCCGCCAAAGACCCGCCGTGTAGTCGGGGCTGATGCACGTTATATCTATTCGGGGCCCAAAGTCCTCCCGTTAGCGTGGTGTGGATGTTAGGAGAGGGAGTGACAGCTCAGGTGTCGTCCTCGTCACTTGACCGTGGTTCAAAATTACGAGGTCCGTCGCCAATAGCCCTCGTGTTGCTTCTAGTGCGACGTTAATAAAAACTAAACTAAACTAAATCCTTAAGGAGAAAAGTATTGTCCTGAAAATTCCCTTTTGTGGTCCCTTTTAACTCATTCTTCACTGTGGATCAGTGGTTCCTAAAGTGATCCCTACGGACCCCCAGGGGTCCCTGATATCATTCAGAGGGTCCGTAGAAAATTAAAATTGAGTTGGGGGTCCCTGAACCACGTCAGGGGGTCTGCGCAAGGTTTAATATAAAATAATAAAATCGTGATCCATTTTTATTATGGAAATTTAAATGAATAATAATAAATAAAATAGTATCGATTTTTACTTCCTTAGTAAAATATAAATATAAGTGGAGGCTTTAAATACGCTCTTAAAATACGATAAATACTATATTATGCAACAAATACTATTTTAGTGTTGTAATACATGAAAAACAAAGACAATGATTTGCGACACAATTTAATTCACTCAAAAAATGACATAGCATATATGATTGATTTATTTGCCAAATTTAACGAAACGAATTTGACACTACAAGGTGACCACTTAAATTTAATCAAAACTAAAAGCGTAATATCTGCATTTGTTGCAAAACTTTTTCTATGCGAACAAAACTTGGGAGGAGGAGAATGTTCTCCGTTTCCAAATCTTTCGACATTGCAAAATAGAGATAATTATTTGCTTGTTAACTGTCAACACCTAACGGCTCTTCATGCAGATCTGAACCAAAGATTTGAAGACATTCTTCACTTGGGTATTCCCGACTGGGTGTAGAACCCTTTTGCGCGTGGATAAACTGGGATGCCAAATACAGATGAATCCATACTAATACAGGAGCAGCTTATTGAAATATCCACAGATGAGGAACTTAAACCATTGTTTGAACTAGGATACCACAAATTCAGGTTACAAAAACAAATCCTAATTTTTTATCCTGCATTATGGGTTATTGTACAGAAGTTGTTGATTGCTTTCCCGTCGTCCTATTTGGCAGAACGTCGATTCATTGCCGTCATTAACCTCATCACAAAAAAAAAAAAAAAAAAACAGAAAGAAAGAAAGGGAGGGAGGGAAAAAAAGAAAGAAAAAAACCCAACTAGAAATTAGTGCTCGTGAGAATTTCTGGTCCTACTCACAAACATTGAATTTGACATAATGTCTCATGAAATCATTAATTTTTTTTAAAAAAATTATTTTAAACAAAAGTCATAATTTCAATAAATACTTCATCAACAAAATATTTTTTTAATTTTGTTATTTTTATACTATGCACTTATGTAGCTTTTTTCACTTGGGGGTCCGTGGGCAAGTTTTGACTTTAAAAAGGGGTTCATGAGTAAAAAAAAATTAGGAATCACTGCTGTAGATGATGTTAGAATGACCCCCTTTCACAGTTAATCGTCTGATGATAATACTAGGATGGGCTCTTGGGAGCCCCTAAAGATTCATTGCTATAGGCTTAAGCACTGCAGGTGTAGGCCGTCTCAATTTTACTCGGGGCCGCGGTAGCCTGGTGGTCAAGGTCGTGGACTAGCGACCGGCGGTTTTCGTTCAGTCGCGGGTTCGATCCTTGGCCGCCAAATACCCGCCGTGTAGCCGGGGCTGATGCACGTTAAATCTGTTTGGGGCCCAAAGTCCTTCCGTTGGCGTGGTGTGGATGTTAGGAGAGGGGGGTGCCAGCTCAGGTGTCGTCCTCGTCACTTGACCGTGGTTCAAAATTACGAGGTCCGTCGCCAATAGCCCTCGTGTTGCTTCTAGTGCGACGTTAAAAAAAACTAAACTAAACTAAAACTCAATTTTACTCGTAAATACCGGCCCAGATGCTGCAAAACTATATCTTGACAGACTTTAGGTTTACCTATGGTGTCCTAGGAAAGCTGAATCGTTAAATGACGACCGCAACATTTTGGAAAATGACGTTACTCAAACATTTTCTGTGTAAACCAGATAGCGTTATTTCGTAAAGATGGCAATGCGAGGAGACTCCGTCACTGGTTGCAGTGACAACGTGTTGGTGACGTCATCTACCATAATCCTGCGGCCACCAGATTACGACACCGATGTCTTAGGAAACCATAGTTTCAGTACCGAGTCTGATTATTATCAGAAGGCGGCAGACTGCTTCCATCATTGACTCCATGATGGGTGGAGACGCGCTAGGATGAACATCTCTTTTTAATGGGTCCCTCATTTTTCATGCTCGAATAAATGCCTTATGTTATCCATCTCTTACAACGCTGATAAAATTGCAACTCATTCACGCTTTTTTTTGTTCCGGGCAATGAAATGTCACTTAAATCTCCATTTGCTCCACAAAAATTTTCAAGGAATAGTATGTTAGAATCGTACGATTCGGTGATTTCTTCGATATGTATTTGTCTACAATTACACCCTTTAGATTCAAAATTACGTTCAAAATGGCGAATAAAATAACGGATTCAAGAAATTAAAACTAACCAGAATATTTCGCAAACCTCCAGGTCTGCTAAATCTTCAATTCATTTCCGCTACCATCTCAAAAGATCACAATATTACGAAAATAGCATCTCCTTCTTAGCATTGTTCGAAACCATTGTCCAAATAATCTATATCTACTTATGTTGGGTCTGCAGTTCCTGCATCAATAAATATTTTATACTTTTCTTCACATTCGAAAGTTGCTTCATCAGTATCCACTTTTGTTGCAATTAATGTCAAGTTGAGCATTACTCTAGGATCCATCTACAAAATTTCAGCGTAAACCAAATACAACCGCCTCTGAATCATCGTCCTCATGTTCTAGTATTTTTGTATTGAATGCAAATTTTAAAAAACTCAAAAGTTGACATCTCGCAAAATTCACATTTCCCAGATCAGTTCTGGTAAAAAGGGAAAGCGAAAGTAAAGATATCTTTCCCCCCACACCAGGAAGTCAATCCACTATCGGAATAAAACTGACGCTTTGCAAGTCAAAGATAAGTACCTCTGCAGGAATCATCTTAGAGAACAATATGATTGCGCATGATGCGATTGAATCCATGCAGGAAACTCCGTGACCGAAACAAGGATTGTGATAAGTAACACTCTTCTATAGGCGCGTTCTTAGAACAGAAAATCAGAATTTTGATGTTTTCACTTTTTTGTTTCACATGCAAAAGGGGTAGACAAAAATACCCTGTGCCTTCTCTATTTTTTTCTCCCGTGAATTATTATTTTTAGAACTATGCATTATCATAGTTCTAAAAATAATGATTAATAAATAATAAGATAATAAAGTAATGATGGTCATAATAAAAATAATGACCATCACTCTCATATGTGATGTTAGTGAATTTTACCTTTTAATATATTGTATAATGTATTGTACAATTTGTATTAACTATTTTAACACTAACTTTGTATGTCACTGGCATTTTTTTCCCATCCATATTCTGAAAAAGGAGATTTTAATTTTTACAGAACAATTTGCTTTTTTTCTTCTCCGCGTGTTTGTCTAAATATGTCCGATATGGCATTAAGTTCTAAAAATTTCTAATGGCCGCGGTAGCCTAGTTGTCAATGGTTGCGAACTCGTGGCTGGCGTTTTTTTTGTCGAGTCGTGGATTCGAGCCCTGATGCCGTTAAAGACCCATCTTGTAGTGGGGCTAATGCTCGTTAAATCGGTTCGAGGTTCCAAGTCCTCTTACTAGTATTGTGTGGAAGCTTGGAAAGGAAGATGCCAGCTCATATTGTCCTCACAGAGTCACCGAGGTTCAAAATTTCGCCAATAGCCCTTCATCGCCAATAGCCCTCGTGTTGCTTTTCAATACGACGTTGATGAAACAATCACAATAAAAATAAAAAAAAATCACTCTAAACCTCAATCAGGCTATTGGTGTTTAATACAAGACTAATTAAATGTAATTCTTTTAAAAATTATTCTTAAAGGATTGGCGATTAAAATTTATTGAAAACGCCAAAAACAATACAAAAGGCATTTGGGGGAAGTGAGAACAGTTGACACTTAGAACTATTATGACAAAATTTTTCTCTATCCGATTTGTGCAATTTTATAAAAGGAGTAGTATTTCATAATATGATGCATGCCAAATTTAATTATTTATTGGGTCTAAATCAATATAAGTGTAAATGTTTATGTATTTAAACAGTTGATTGCATAAATTTAAATTTCTTTCATTTTTAGTGACTGTTATTTAGAGATTAGATACCGGTTAAACTATAAACTGAAAATTTTAGTTTAAAATTTTTACTGATAATTGTTTATACCGGTAATTCGGTAAAATTATCTAAATAGTTATAAATTTTTCCTTCGACATCTGCTATTAACACATGGATCAATAAGTTCCGAGACTAACCCAGAGATGGCGCTCGTAGTAAACCAGTAACCAGGTCTTTCTAGAGTACTAACCTTTGCTTGAGACGTGTCAAAATTTTAAGTCGATCGGACCAGAAACAGCTGAGTTATCGAGGTTGGAGTAAAGTCGTTTTGTAGTTTGTTTAAAAAATGGAAAAAACCGAGTTTCGTGTTCTGATAAAACATTGTTTTTTAATGGGTAAAAACACCGTGCAAGCGAAACAATGAATTGAAAAATGTTACCCGGACTCTTGTCCATCAAAAGCAACGATTTGTCGGTGGTTTGCCGAGTTTAAACGTGGTCGTACCGACACAAATGACGCGGAACGCTCGGGTAGACCTGTGGAAGCCGTTACACCGGAAAATGTGAGTGAAATGACAAAAATTATAATGAAAGATCGTAAAGTGAAGCTCCGTGAGATTGCTGAGATGACACAGATATCATATGGAAGTGTATTTACTGAAAAAGGTTTTTTGAAGTGAAGTGAAAAAGGTTTTTTCCAAGTGGGTGCCGCGATTGTTTTCGATGGAGCAACGAGTCGATGATTCAGAAAGCTGTTTATCGCTATTTACTCGCAACAAAAAAGATTTCTTGCGTCGTTACGTGACCATGGACGAAACATGGATACATCACTACACTCCAGAGTCGAAGCGGCAGTGGCGCACAGCAGGCGAAAGCCGTCCGAAGCGTCCGAAAACGCAGCAGTCAGCTGGCAAAGTCATGGCGTCAGTTTTTTGGGATACGCATGGCGTGATTTTCATTGACTACCTCGAAAAAGGTAAATCGATCAACAGTGATTATTATATTGACTTGCTGGTGCGTTTGAAGGAGGAAATCGCAAAAAAACGACCGCACATGCAGAGAAAAAAAATCCTTTTTCACCAAGACAATGCACCCTGCCACAAGTCGATGAAAACAATGGCAAAATTGAACGAATTGGGCTTTGATCTGCTTCCCCACCCCCAATACTCGCCAGATTTAGCCCCCAGTGACTACTGGCTCTTTGCTGATCTTAAAAAAATGCTCCAGGGGAAAAGATTTGGCTCAAATGAGGAGGTCATCGCTGAAACTGAAGCTTATTTAGAAGCGAAAGATAATTTTTTTTATAAACATGGTATTGAAAAATTGGAAAAGCGTTGGAACGATTGTATCACCCTAAAAGGTGATTATGTTGATGAATAAAAAAAAATTTTGCAAAAAAAATGTTGTTTTCAATGTTAGTCTCGGGACTTATTGATCCATGTGTTAAGATATCTATGGAAGAAAACTTACTGATCAAAACAAAATCAGAAACACATCCTAATAATCCGTCTCTGGCTCTCACACACAATTAATAAATCGTTAAAAATAAACTGGGTTATTTTTCAACCAGATAGTCTGAAAAAGAAATGTATTCAAATAGTGTGCGATTCTGTAATATTTAATTAGTATTTAAGTATCTAATATTAAGTATTCAATTTTTAATATATATATATAGTATTTGTGTATTTTAAAATTGTTTTTTCATTGGGAAAAAATATAAGTATTTTGTATAGTTATTAATCATGAATTGTTATAAAATTCTTGAATTTTATTTGTATTGCTTATGTTCAGAACGCAATTTATTTTTATAAATTCTTGTCTCGGTATACAAATATTAAATAAACAGTTTTATTATTTTGAATTTTTATGCTTGGTTTAAAAAAATTACCTGTTATAAAATCAGTCGTTAAATTTGCTGTCGCTAGTTGTATGTTTGTCAGCAAGCGTGATGCATTCAAAGATTAGTATGTTGAAAAAACAACGAAATCTCACAAATCATGTTAAAATTTTATTTCTTCTCTACCACAAACTTTGACCGTGAGATATTTTTTTTTCTCCTATCTTTTGTTCATGAAGATTATAAAAATGATAAACTTTTGTTTAAAGTCCGAAACCACAAATGCATTTTTCTTTGAAAAAATGGATGGGAATTAGAGAAAAATGTGTCACAAATTCCACATTTTTAAAGTTATTGTTTGGCATTTTTCCAGATTGTTACTTAAAGTAATATTTATTGTAAAAATGGAGTTATCCTTTTTGTTTTGCTATTTCCAATTATTTATTTTTGTCTTTTCATAGAGCCTATTTATTTTCATTTGCTTTTTTTTTTTAAAAAAAAAATTATTTGCTTTGTGAAACAAACATGTGTATCTTCAGAAACAAATAGGTATGGTATTATATGTGTTGTTTAAAAATGGTCCCCCCCCCATTATTTTTATTTGTTCTAAAGACCTGTTTTTAATCCTTTCTTTATGACTTTTGTTTTAGTAGATGCTGTTTTCAGTTTAGAATTAAATTTAATAAACGTCACATTTGTATGAGTCGCTTGTACAGTATTACAAAAAATTGGTGTCGATTTTATTATTTAGAAAACATTTATTTCTACATCGATTTATCCCCTTGTATGTAAGTTTTAGGCTTTTTTAATAAATTTTAATTAAGATTTGAAGAGTAATTTAGAATTCACTTTAATACAGAAAAAGTATTAATTATATTTGCTAAATATTAAAAAGATCCACATGCTCTTTCTCTTCATGGTATGGTGAAAATTGCTTGAAGTTCAGAGTTGTTAATATTGTTTTCAAATAAAGAAATTAAAGTTATTTTAGGGATGTCTGGCGTTATTAAAATTAAATAAAAAATAAGGTTGAATGTCGATCTTTTTTTCACTGTTTGAAAATATTTAACTAATTTACATCAACGAACAGCAATGATTGAAAGAGTATTTTAATCGATCGAGTTAATCAGGCTTTTTTTTTTTCTAATATTCTAAAACAAAACCTTTCATTCTGGATATCTTCAATTTTAAACATTTTAAGATCATCTTATTTTATGTACAACCCCTCTCAAAAACTGCATGAGAGTGAGATGACTGGATATTCGAGAACTTTCTGAATACCTTTCGCTACTCTTTCTAAGTTTTAACTTCCTCTCTGACCCACCTGATACTCAATAGCAGCCAAGCCGAAATCTTATACTGCTGGTCCCTTTTTTCCCGCCATGGTGCTATCTAATGTTAAAAGAAACTCGCAGGAAATTTCTATCACTTTTTTTCCCCATCCTCTCACACTCTCTAGTTTTTCCTTTTTAATAGCTGGTTCGTTTTTTTTTTTTTTTTTTTTTTCTCTCCTTTTTTCTTTTGAAAGTTATAAGTTAGATGCAAACTAATAATGACCGACCGAAAGAAAGTGAAAAGTACGGAGTTGCAGGAATTTATGTGTCCCATGGTACTTGGTACTGTTTAACAGTTGAGTTTTTCCCTGGACTTTTTTCCCCTTTTAGTATTTTTTCCCTCTCTACTTGTGAACTTTCAAGCCCGTAAAAAGAGGCTTTGTGTAGGAGGTAAATTTTTCGCTCATTAAGGCTGTAGTGTAAAGAGGAGAGGTTAATCTAATCAAGCACATTTTTTTTTTAAAAAAAATTATTTTTAAAATTAAGGATAAGGCAAAAGTGTGCTAACGTTTCTTGTTACTATTTTTGGATGCATTTAATGTTGGCATATTTTGTATAGGTTTTTGTAAGAAGGGAGAAAAAACAATAACAATATTCTTGTAAGTATAAAATTAAATGTGAAAAATCGCAATTCGTATTGAATCATCTTGTTTTATTTGTGGGTGGAAAAAATATGAAATTTGTTTTAATGTTCAATTTATTCCGTGTGTGTGTTTTTTATAACAGTGTACTGTAATTTGAAGAATGCCATAAAATATATTTTTTAAGTTCTTGTGTGAAATTCAATGAAGTAGCTACAAAAGTTCGTTGAAAATTAAATGACTTATTAAGTGAGAATATGCACGAACATTTTAAATACGTGTGTTATAGACAAATTTTCATTGTGAGGAACAGAAGAAACTTTAAATAAAATTAAAAAGTCTTATGGAATATTGCAACGTCAGCAAGTTTAGATATACAATATTAGTATCGAATTTCTTTTTAATAGTCAAGAATGAAATATGGAATTTATCTTTTATGGTTGAATTTACAAAACGTGAAACAATTAGAAGAATTCATACATGAGAAATATTAATGAAGAAAGATATAATCTAGAAATTGAGGTGATTACACTTGTGATGCTTACACGAGCATTTACTTCTAAATCTGACTACTAAAAAAAAGGGCAAATCGCATTACAAATCTGTTTTGTGTCAGATTTAAATGTCTGTAAGAATAAACCAGGAAAAAAATTGAAGCTCTACTCTAATCTTCCAAGTATTACGGTGCATTTAAAGTAATTTCTTTGTATATCACCATAAAATAATCAGTAGCACCTCCCAATAAGGAAAACCCACCGGACCAGACATTTTGTCCCTTAAATAAAGGTGTCCCTTAATACAAGGTAAATATATATTCTATTCTAACGGACGTAGACCAACAGAATTGTTCTTAAGTATAGGTATCCCTTACGAGAGGTACTACTGTACTTTTTAAAGTTCTATATTTATGTATAATTAACTATATGAATATTATATTTAACTGGTATTTTTCATTTTTTTTACATAATGTAAAGCATTATTTTAGTATATATTACGCACCTATATCATTTGCATAGAGTAAAGTTTAACGAATTAAGGTTTAATAAACTGTATTATGATGAATGAACTCATCTTAAGTCGTAAGTTACAATCAGTTCGCTTAAAACTTGTTGAAAAATCAGAATAATAATAAGAAAATGTGCATAATTGTGAATTTGCTTCTTCGCATTTTAATTTAATTTAGCTTGAATATACTGTTATTAGGTAATGATATGCAGTCTGGTAATAATTATTCCGCTGATTACCACGTATTTAAGATTAAAATTAATTAAAAAGGCGCGAAGAAAAAATTGGTGTTAAGTATGAAGTTTAAATGTTTTAAGTTTTTGAAAAAAAAAACCCACTTCACGTAGTGAGGCAGAAAAAAAGTGTGTAAAATGCCGTCTCGCAGAATATGTTCCTTTCCTTCATTGACAATTCATGGAGTACTTCTGACAATCGAAATCTCAATCCGTTTGCATCAGAACGTTCACTTACGTTAAAGTAATAAATAATGCCATAAATGTTTCTATTCGAAAAACCACACGCTGTAATATTTCTTTTCGTTTCTTTATTCGAAGCAAATTCGGAAGGATTTGAAAATCTCCACAAAACTTTTACAGCGTTCGTTCTCGCGCGAGAATATTTTCATCCCTAATCTTTTCGATAAAATCCCTTTTTCCATTGGATATTCTTCCCTTTCACCGCAGACTTCTTAGGTCTGTGCAAAAGATTTACTGCAAACCAGGAATAAGATGGATGCGAAAGACTATCAATCTGTAAAGAGCTTCGGTTTGCGACATTTTATAAGATTAATCGTTTTATTATTATTTTTTTCTCTTTCCCGTTTTTTGGAATGGAAAACAATGTTGACTTTTTTTTTCTTTTTTTAAAAAAAGGGAGAGGGATTTTTTTGTGTGTGTGGAGAAATCTGTAAAAACTGCTTTCAACATTTCCTAATCCTTTAATGCATTTCGAAAAGACTTGCTTTTTACCCCCACACATCTTTTATGCATATTTCTCTGGAGAAACGGAATGGCTTTTCTCCCCTCAAATATTTATCCCTTTTTTCTTCCCCCTTAACTCTCGCAGACTGACAACGTCGAAACGTTATTAATTTTGTATCGCGTTATTTCAAGCGATATTGCGAATAGCGTTACATTATTTGACGTGCTACTTGACAAGGTCATTTTTCTTTTTACTGTTTTTCAGTTCCTTTTTTTAATGATTAGAGGTAGAGGTGAAAATATATTAATATTTTTTACTCGAAAAGGTTTTTATTTATTCAGCTTCTTGACGTTGTATATCATTCATATTACGATGGCATGCTTATTTTTGCAAATATTATTATGCAAGTTGGGTACCGGACGTATGTTATTTGAGAAGTTAACTTTCGCTTCGTTTCCTATAAAATTTTAAAATTTTTGTTTCGTCCTAAGAATGACGTTTAATAAAAGTGTATGTTATGATTTATAAATTTAAAACATTTTTTAATATTCTACGGATTTTACAGTTAAGTTGCAGTATTTGTATTTTTCTATACTATATCAATTTTTTACTATGCGATGTTATAATACTCAAATTAGCACATATATTTATAGGGACCATTTTTTTTATAATTAGCTCTGTTCGTAATATTCAAATTATAGAAATAGAACTGTTAGCGTAAATATAATTTCGTTTACTATTATCTTCGGTGTTTAATCTAATTTGTTAGTTTAAATAAGTAATATAATAAATTACATGATTTTAATTTATTATATATTCTTGTGTGTCTTTTATTCTCAATTTATGGATAACTGATTTTGTAGAGTAATAGTAAATATTTCATCTATTGTACACGTCACTTTTGAAATTAACTTAGATTTACTTAGTAATAACCGAATACAGACTTTTTTTGGGGAGATTTTATGACAGCAAACCGAATATTTCTTTGATAGTTGCGTCTCTGAATAAGCGGATTACTTTGGATTTTCTCTCCTTTTCACAAAAGGCTCAGTTCTTTAAGAACTCTATTCAAGTTTTCCAGAAAACTATTCATTTTGAATACTGTATTAATTGAACACCAGATTATTTCGTTTCGAGATTTTTTTGAAATTTTTTCCATTCTATCTGATTTAAAAAAAAAAAAGTGGAAATAGTAGTAAAACAAAATAGTATTTTAAATGCGTATTCTTTCATAGCTTGATTTTAATCTAGAAATATGTATTAACTCTCCTCGAGCTGATAATTTAATTTAAAAAAAAAAAAATAGTTGAAAAATAAATAGAAATATTGCTACATATTAATAAAAATAAATATAAATGTACAATTTTTCATTTGAGACGTCCAAATAAATCTCTTTACATATTTTAATTCAATGCTGTATATATCACGTGACCGAGGTAGCTTAGTGTCCCTGACATTGTTTTCTGTCGAGTTGTCGGTTTATCCTTGATACTGCTAAAGACCCGCCGTGTGGCAGGACTGAAGCACGTTAAATATATCGAGGTCCAAAATTCTACCGTTTGCGGGATATGGAAGTTTGATAAGGGAGTTGCTGGCTCAGGTGTCTTTGTCGTCATTTGACCGTGGCTCAAAGTTACTAGGTCCTTTGCCAATAGTCCTCGTGTTACTTCTTGGTGCGATGTTAATAAGCAATGTATAAAAAAAACATTATAAATCATGGGGGGAGGAAAGGATAAACTTAATTATTTTCTTCGTAATTAGACAAAAATATTCAATGTCAGGATCGTAAAAATAACTCAATTAAGATGCTATAACAAAGTAATTATTTTTTAGGGAATCCATTTTCTTCCGTAAATTCGAGCAAATAATTATCTAACTAGCTTATATTAGAAATTTCATTCGAATCCAATCAAAAGTTCTAGTAATTCGGTGAAACCATTACGAGCTGTTACTCTAGGATGGTAATATTTATTTAAAAATTATCTCACGATCTTGATAAAATTTCTCCTAATTAGTTTATATTGTAATAATTTTTATTATTATTATTACTTTCGAATAGTGTCGTCCTCTTTGAAATGTTCGAGGCATTTAATGTTAGGGAACCTATTTTTTAAACGCCCGTACTCAGAAACGTTGGAAAATACTGTTACAAAATTTGAAGTTTAGGTTTATTTTCTGAAAAGGAATTAAACTTGCGCAACAAAGGTAGCATCCTTAATGAAAGTTTAATCGGAGTTCAATTATTCTGTTCTGAGAATTAACTATGTTAATTAATTAGTTATTATAATTTAGTTCCCTTGGAGATGATCCCTCAGGGTACCTTCACGATGCATACCTTCTTTTTCTATGGGGTTTACTGTTTTTGCTAAACACAGATGACCCCCCCCCCCGGGACAGCATAGGGATCATTTTTATATTGACCTTGCGTCGTATGCAAGGGTCGGCCCCCGCGGTTTTTTTTTTTTTTTTTTTAGGTCTACATCACTGTTACACCTGATTTGGCGCAACATAACCAAAATTTGGCTCTTGCGTTATAATCGTACTCTCATTAACGCTCCCTTAGAACTGTTAACAGTCTTATAAATTTTGTCCATTTGCAATAAAAATTGTGAGATATTAAGTGTATTTTTTAAAATGCTCATTGTACTTATATATTATTACGAGGGAAGGAAATGATATAATGAATTGTGTAAAAATATAATTAATACTTAATTAAAACTTTATCCGTGAAAGCAATGAATAACAGTTTTACAATCAAAAGGTTAAAAAAAAGTATTCTTATTAATTACTAATATCCTAAAAACAAATGCTTTTTCAAAGATTGTATCCTTATTTTCCCTAATAATTCTTTTTCATGCAAATGGAATTATTAACTTCAATGTTTGAAATAAAAATTACTGTGCTATCTCTTACGAAGCGCAAGCCCTGAAGCGAAACAAAACCATTTTCGAAAACGAAGCACTTACAAAAATCATTCCATTCTACGAATTGGCATAGAAAACGTGGGCTATTTTTTGATGGATGAATTCTCGAAAAGAAACCAAGAAAATCGGGACTATCACCGAGAAACTTAAAAGTTTTTTTTCCTCTCTTTCTCCCCTCTTCCCATCCCAACGGCACTAGCATTACGAATTAATCATTTCGAGTAGATTGCATTAAACGGCTTTCAAAAGATATTTATGGCAAATATTTAAAAAGCCTTCCTCTTCCTTCCTTTTAAGACCCGAAAGCTTTCAAATGAAAGAGCGAAAATTCGTTCTCTCTCCCCTAAATAAAATATGCTCCGAATAAACTGCATTGAGAACGCCAAGCACGAATCTCTGGCGTAAAAAGTCCATAAATATATGGATTGTGAATGAAGGCCTTCTTACCGCAAGCCATCGGGAGTTTGTTACAAAATTTATCAAAAATTTATTTTTATTTTGTTTTTTTCTCGTCCCTCCTTCCCGCCTGAATTTCAAAAGCCTCCTGAAAATACCGCTTTAGGGATTTTTAAGTCATCGCTTAACTTTTTAATTTTAATCTTATTCCTTTTTTTTCCCTTTGACTTCGTATTTTTCTGTTTCCTTTACCTTCTCTCTCTGCTGTGCGTTTTATGTAAATAGTTAGGGAAGATATCTCAAGTTTACTCAAGAAAATGGTTTGTGAAAAGTTTCCGTCTAAAATTGGATGTGAGATGGATGTTAAAGCCACCCTCGGCTTAGAGCTCCTCAAGCTGTGCTATACATTTATGAAAGTTTTTCGAAAGTTTTTTTTTATGTATTTCTCCTTCCTTTATCTTATCCTAGCGATCATCTGTATTGTGTTTATTTTTAATTCAGTTCTCTGTTTACTTTGTTTAAGAGTAAATGATTTCCCCCCCCCATCTCTCTTCTCACAGTATTGATATTTAAAAATTTCGAGTGATTGAACGTAGTGAATATTTAT
>BMAW01077939.1:47209-91336 GCA_019974015.1 Nephila pilipes | reverse complement strand
AAAGAAGAGAGATCCAAGTTTCTTCTGTTTTTGTTTTAACCACATACAGAAATCGAGAATGAGCAGTGCTCTGGTCACACCTGTAGCGGAAAAAGGCTTTGTGTGTGTCCTTAAACCTCTCGGACTCTTACCGTCGGTCTAGCTGAAAATATCTTTTATGTTTCCTAAAGGGCCAGCACCCAGTTTTACAGCTTTCTTTTTCAGTTGCGATTGAATAAATGCCCTTAGTCATTTAATTGTGCATGCAAAGCGTACAAATAGTCTCGCTGGAATGGTTTTACACAATGAAATTTCTGGATGTTGTATCTGATACAAAATGCTTGACTCTCTAATTGTTTGCAAAGGGAGAAAATAGAAGTGACGAACGCAATTTTTTTTTGCACTGTAGTCTTCTAAGTATGACCGCACTTCGGGTACGTTTCTTGCTTTAAGCTGAATTTATTGCATTTTAAATGATTTTCATAAATATGCATTTAAGTTCAATCGTGAATTTAAATGAATTTTTGTATTTAGATAGTTTTTTAAAATAGAAATAGCGTATTATAGTTTCCAGAAAATTCCCTGTTATGAAAAACTCGGGAAATGCCTCATACTCATAACTTTAAAAGTAAAATATGCAGCAAAAGTAAACTCAAAAATTTTCTTTTTTCTTCGTATGATTTTATGTACATCAATATAGTTTTAAAATTTTTGCATTTAAAATTCAAATAAACTTATAAAAGTTCATTTTCCACAATGATTCTCTCTCTCTCTGTGTATATATATTATTAGATCCGATTTTAATTTTTCAATTTTGAAGTACTAGTATTGATATATAAATTGTAAAAATACATAAAATATTTTTTTTTTAATAAAAGTATACAAATAAGTATTGTAAATAGCTTGAAAAATTAAATACACGTATCTGCATAATTCATCCATTTTCTAGGATTATTGGTACAAATAAACTACTAGATAAGTGTAACAATTGATGCTATGAAGATTTTTTCAGCTAAATTTTGAACTTTCGAGTAAATTCAGTACCCATTGAACAGAAAATGATGTTCAAAATTTTTCTAGGACTCGCTTCATTCAAGTACAACTTTTAATTTTGTTGAAAAAAACTTTATTTTAATTTTGAGTGTTGATGTCTGAGCATTACTAAAAAAATTGTTTTTGTGCTTAAATAAAGTGTTTTCCATTGTACTTATAGCTTTTATAAACATTTAATTTATCAGAATTAAAATGTAAATAATTTTCGAAATAAAAATGAGTCTAATATTGTTTCAAAATATATTCCCAACCTTTTTGAATTATTTATTAATGCAAGATTAAGATATTAATATTTTCTGGTCAATTTTTTTTTTAAAAAAAAGTGACATTTGTCGATAATATAAATTAAGATCAAAGTTTTCCTAAATTTAAATAGTACAACGTAACATAATTTTTAGAGTAAATCATGTTTATGCAAAATCCTAAAATATGTATTAATTCCAGTAAATGGTAAAACTTTTGTTTCATGAATTGCTTGTGAACATTCCAGACAACTCTTATGTATCACTTTAAAAAGAACTGATATCTTTGGTGGGGAAATTTGTTATTTGCAATGCATTGCTCAGAACAATATTTTATAATTTTCATCAACTTTTTTGTTTATGTAGATTCAACTGATTCATTTAATTTCGGTTATGTGTTGTGATACAAAACATTTTTTTCTTCATTTATTGTGGGAACTATTTATTTTGATTAAAAAAATTATCGAGTGTCACTGTCGAAGAGAACAATACAGAATATAAATTTTTTAAACATTAAAAGTTAATTTAGTGACATTTATTACAAAATTGCTAAAATTGAATACTACTGTATGAGAAAAAATTTGACTCTCTTACTCAAAAACCGAGTGTTGGAGCCTTTTAGAACTTTGATAAAACAACTGTTTAAAATTAGAGGGTGTCGCATCAGAATATAATAAGTTATTTAAAAAAAAAAAAAAAAAAAAAAAAAACTTTTAAATAAGTGGTGTGATATCCTTTTGAAAACGAGTTGAAATTTATTTGAGTGTATATGAAGACTAATTAATCATGCAGATGATCATATTAAATAAGATACATCAATATTAATTATTTATATTGTTACAATTTACTTTAAATACTTACCCCGTAATTATTACAAAGATATATTTTAGCACAAGACTTATTTGTATGTTTTAGGAAATGCCTTCGGAAAAAGTAAAACCTAATTCATTCAATTTCTTTAGGCTGTTTCAATAGTTGAAATTTATAAAACATTTGAATATAATTTCTGTTGATATACATAAATAATGAACAGAAATTGCTGTAAAAAATCAGGTCATATTATTTGACTCGAGCATCATTTAAGCTTTCGATTTAATAGCTATCCAAAAAGAAATTATACTACGCTCAACAAAAAAAAGCTATTAATTTTCTTTTTGGATGAAACACAAAACAAAGCACCTTGAAATGGTATTTTAAGGTATATATACATCAGTATAAGTATATTCATGTTCATTGTGATTAAATAAATTATTGTCTCTTTTATATTAGCAAAAGGCTTTCTTTTTCCATTAAAAATATTTTACGATTAAAAACCTTTTGTGAAATTCTGCAATTCATACATTCCCTGTATAAAATTAACAATAAGGCAGAATCTACAGTTCTTGCCATTTCAATTTGTGAATTTTCAACTTTAAAAAAAAGATTTGTTAAACATTAGGTATAACTCAGTTTTTTATTTCAAATAATCAAAAACCATAATACTGGCAATATGTAATTAAATCAATTTATAAAAACTTTTTTATTTTATTAAATTAAATTTTGAATTAACATTTAAGAGTACAAACTGATAAAATATAACTGATTTACCTTACAAAAACCAATATGACTCACTAATGGGGGGGGGAATGTAAGAATGTGCATGTAAATAACAATAATAATTACATTTAGATAAGTGATATACATTTGAAAGTATATTTTTTGTTGTTTACGGAATGTTAACAATGAATTGAGTGGAAAAAAGACATTTAACTGCGTGTATAACTAGAAAGTGGCTAAAATTCATTAACTGATCTAGGATTTGAGTACAAGATGCATTTAATTTTCAAACAGTTGGAAATTTAACTAAAAAAAAAAAAAAAAACCTATACTACCTTTTGTAAGATGTATTTTCAATCGATTCGTGTAGCATATTTTTTATTATTCAGATTAACCATAAAATATAAATAAATTTTAAGAAAAAAATTTGACATGAATAAAAATAACTAAAAACTTATTTTTGAAGCGAAAGCGCTTCTCAAATCCAATATTTTACTTATTCCTTATGAAAGGAAATTTATTGGTTTGATAGCTGTCCTTAAAACCATCACATGTCCGATACAGTAATGATCAAAATAAGTTCAAGATTAAAATGAAAGAATATCTTTAAATATTTATTAACAGTACATTTAAAATGGAGTAATTGAGCTTCGTGTTTTGTAAGAAACACAAAATTTACTACATAAACAAGCTTTTCAAATTATTACTTTTTTTTAACGCTTTTGATTCTAAATCGTATTATTTATCATTGCTTCTATTAAAATAAATATACAAAGATTGATACATCAGTTGATTCATTTATTTGAAATATACCTGCAATTTATATAAAAATTTATGATTAAAAAAAAGTGCTAATTTTTGTGAGTTATCCAATATCCGTAATTTTCAGTACCCAAGCGCGACGAGGTTCACATCCAGAGCAGAAATGAAATATTTGGCATCGTATTCAAAAGAGTCGCCGATATTGGCGAGATTAATTTTTGGCTATGTAACCCAGTAAACTGCTATCCCCTCGTTGTTTCCCCCTCTACTGCTATCCCCCGTTACTTTCCCCTCTTTCCTCGCGAGCAATCGCCCTCTCTTTTTTTGCGTCTGTGTTTGTTTACATTTTTTGTTCACAGTCACTCACTCACAACTTCTGAAAGATTCTTTTATTTAAGATATAAAAATGTTGTTCAATTGTTATTGATCTTGATTTGAAAATGATTTTCTGTGAGTAGTTTTACAGGGTTTTTTTTTTTTTTGTCTCTATCCATATTACATTGTAATCGTAGCTTAGTGACTTCTTACTTTAATTTGCATAGATCAGAGTTGAAAATTAGTTTCCTACATGTAAATATTTGTGTATGATGCTTATATTTTATAGAATAACATTACAGTATTCAAAAAGCAGTGTTGTGAAATTTTAAAAATTTTCAGCCACTTTGCTACACTTTTTTTTTTTATCGATGATAATACAGCGATGATGCTCGACAAGAATTCCACTTTGCTACACTTTTTTTTTATCGATGATAATACAGCGATGATGCTCGACAAGAATTCCATTTTTTTTCACTTCATAAGTGTGTAACGAAACTTTTTTTTTTAATTGACAGAGAAATTATTATACATTTTTTATCTTGTTTTAAGATATATATTCGTATTTAAGGTGTTAAGGTTTTACTATTTTCGAAGAATTGTACATCAGTATTTTGTTCCAATAATACTGTGTGGCAATCAAAAAGTTAGAAATGATACATTCAGAATAAAATGTTGACAAAAATAGTTTTTATTCCTGATTAGTTCTATTATGAATTGAAGTAAATTTCAGATGCTTTATGACAGGAGTAAGATATTTCAGAATATATTTTTTTGAAGAATATGGTTTTAATTTAAACTCAAATTTAATGTATATTTTGGAACCAAATTTTCACAATCTAATCAGGCATCCTTCCTGTTATGTCTCACGGTTCATCATAATATAAGTGATTGTCTTGTGTTTCATCACTATTGTTTCACATTTTTTAAGTAATCCAATTTAAACTATATGACGGGGTTAGAAACTACTACTTGTTTGTGTTGTAATTCAAAATTTGAATTTTATATAATTAAGGTTTATACACAGACTTTTCATATCTTGATTTCTTTTTATAATGTGGCCCAAAATTATTGCAAAATTTTGAATAAATATTTGGTGCAGTATATTCAGATTTTATTCTATTCATGAACTCCAACCTTCATGCACACCGAATAAATAAAACAATCTCTTTTGTATTCGATACATGACACAAATACTATAGATATGTATAATTCATTATAAATTGTAAAAACACTTATAAATGTTCACCTTAGTACAGGGCCAATCATATTATCTAGCCCTTTTATTTGTTGATACTTGTATTTTTATTTACACAATTTAACCACTTTATTCATGCACTTCATTAAGTTAATATTCTTAAAAAATATGCTTGTTGGAAGAAATATTAATGACATATTCATGACAAGGCAACGTTACAGATTCTTAAACAGTACTAAAGATTTATAAAATGTAAAATTTTCTATTTCCTCAAAATTCTGTTTTTTTATCCCCAACTGTATAACTTCTATTCAAATATAATTTTAAAAATTAATATTTGATACATATTTTTAAAAATCAGATTATCACTGATATAAGTTTAGGCATGTGTCTTGTTGTTTACAATAGTAAAAAAATTTTCCGCTCTTCATTTACATTAAAACATATAAGTAAAAATTGTATTTGATTAATAAATATTACTTTGAGAAAAAGAATTTAATGCTAACTAAATATATATTATTAAATTTGAAATTGTATATAGAATTTACATATTCACATATGTTTTTCTTAAATACTGTTGAAACCTTTTTGAAACATTATAACCAACTTATGATTAAATTAATTTTGTTTGCAAAACACATTAAAAAACCCTTCAAGGTACAAAATTGCACCCGTTTAAATCATAAATTGTTATATAACTGTTACAGTTTAATTATGTATCCTGATTAAAAGAGAAAATAGTTTAATCCAATATTGCTTTATTTTTTAAACAATCAGCCTGATAAATATAAAGTGTTTATGTATAAAATATACTATAATTCAGAAGAGTGTAATTACACTTTAAGTATTCACATGTATTTTTCACAGGGTTTAAAATAATTAAAATATTAGAATAAATATTGAAGCCTTTATTTTTAATATATCAGAATCAACCGATGATCTAATGATGCATAACAATATTAAAACATGAAATAATTTGAAATAAAAAATAAGCTTAATCAAAACAAAAGGCTGAAATAGCTGTTAACAGCTCAAAAATACATCTGTTTAAGGCAGAAAATAATTAAAAGCTTATATCGGAAGTGTACAAATAAACGCCAGAAGCAAGTTTAAATAGGCTTACTGAGCAACATTTTAACTACACAATTAAACGAGAATAAGTCTATAGATGTATAAAAATATACTCCGATTATTTCCTATTGAATGTAAATAATTGAATAATGTGAGAATGGTATTAAATATATGAATCGAAATAAAACTGATGTACAACATGTAAACAGCTTGCTTATAGAGAAATCCGATGTTAACGCATACCACATAAGTTTGTTTTGGTAGACATATATGTTGTTGGTAAAATTATTAACTTTTCGCTATGTATGATTTAAGACAAATTTAATTATATGCTGAATGTAATAAATATTCACCTTATTTTGGCATATTATTTAAAAAAATATTGTGTTGCAAGTCTTACGTATTTACTTAGATACCTAATAAGTCATACTATTTGATTCATTCAGATCAAAAATGAACTCAACTTTAAGCAACACCAAAACATGGCAGTGGCTGTTGCAGTAGAACATAATATAGGTCAAAACAAAATTAAAAAAGTTCTTGTATATCATGACACAAATCTAAGTGCTAAAATCACATAATTTAAAATTCCACTTTTAAAGGTGACTAACCAATAAAATGGCTTGCATGTCTTGAAATAGGCAAGTTTATTAAATACTTTTGTACGCAATTAACCTTTCTAAGAGAGTAATTTGGTGTAAAATTTATAACACTTTTTTTAGATCAGAAATTACAAAATGAACAAAATCAATTGGCAAAATGAAACATGTTAATCAGTTTCAATACTTTTTATTATTCTATATTCCAAAATTTCTTTAAATTATGTGACATGTATAAAAATTAAATATATTTACAAACTAATGCATAATGTATATTTTGTTTAAATTATGAACTGATCCATATTGTTTAAATTCGATTTATGTTATTGTATAATACGTAATGCAAAAAAAGGTATGCTGTCATATGACCATACTGCTTTGTTTTAATTGATAACACTTGTGATATTTCTAAAAAAAATCTTGCTATATTGATATATTTTTATAATCATTAGGAGACAAGCTTTGTCCAAGTAAATTTTAATCCATTAACACCAATTAAAAATAACACATGTGTTTAGTAAAAAAAAAACTTTAAAATTCCTTGTATGACAAATGTTTTGGGATCTAAGTGTGTCAAAGTTCATAATTCAAAGCAGCAAGAACTGCTATATAGAATGGATGGTTTCACAGACCAAGCAGAAATTCTTACATGTAATAGTTTATACTATAATGGTTAAGTATATTCCTATAATATAGCTTTTTTAATTGGTTGTGTAGATGACTTGCCTCTCTTTCGAAAAATTAATAGTGCATAAATAGCATATTTATTTGAAACAGCGTTGTTTGAAAAGCATTTTCACTCGTAGTTAGTAACCTGACAAAATGTTGTTTTGAAAGAAATAAAAAATCTTTTTACCTTTACATATTAGAACTTTCTAATAATTTTAAATGATACCTCATTGTACACTACATTAAAACGTAACTTATTTTTTCGAATGAAGTTGGACTATAGTATAGATTAGATAGCGTTTATAAGTGGTTTTTGAAACGATATGCCTTCATCTGTAGAAGTTAAAACATTTTACTCTTTTTTTAATATTTTTGTTTGAAAATTTTGAATGTTTTGTTTTTAAATGCCTGATATCTATGTGTATGATATTCAGAATAAATTTTTCAAAAAAAAGATACAGTTTTATTTTTTCTGTGTACAGCAAATCATTAATTTTAGGTATTAGATTTGTTATGATGTAAATTCAAAAGAAAATATTTATATATTAGATGAAAAAAAAATATGCTGTACACTTAAGTTTTTACTATGGAAAATCTAATATTCTTCATAATGTTTCCAAGATATTTCCAATAACTTATTATTAAAAGACTGAGCTTTCAATGAAACTCAATTTTCTGCATGTATAGGATTTTAACAGAACTATATATTGCTTCTAGAAGTATTTTCACTCATATTTAGTAATTTGACAAAATGTTGATTTGAAAGAAGTAAAAAATCTTTTTACCTTTACATATGAGAACATCCTATGTTTTAAATACCTCATTGTAAGCTACATTAAAACATAAGCAATGTTGTACGAATGCGGATAGAATTGGAATATAGCATGGATTAGATAGCAGCGTTTATAAGTGATTTTTAAAGTGACATGCCTTCATCTGCAGGAGTTAAAATATTAATTTTTTTTAATATTCTTGTTTCAAAATTGTGAATGTTTTGTTTTTAAATCCCCGATATCTATGTGTATGATATTCAGAATAAATTTTTCAAAAATATGATACGGTTTTATTTTTTCTGTGTACAGCGAATCATTAATTTTAGGTATTAGTTATGATGTTAATTCAAAAGTAAATATATATTAGATGGGGGGGGGGGAATGGTGTACACATGTAAACAATGTACATGAAAAAAAATGTTAAGTTTTTTATAATGGAAAATCTAATATTCATCATAATGTTTCAAGATATTTCTAATAACTTATTATTAAGTGACTGAACTTTAAATAAAACTCCATTTTCTGCACGTATAGGAAACAAAACTATAAATTGCTTCTAAAAACATAAATATAATTCTTAATGAACTGAATTGCTTCTGTAACTAATAACTCAGATTCCTTATACTTTTGTTTTGAAAAGAATTTAACTCTTGAATCGAATTGATTTTGTTAATTAAAGATTTATTAAACCACTCGAATTGATTTAAATTTGAGGTATAAGTTCAAATTACAGTTTAGGATCAAATAACAGTTGCATTTTTGTTTCTAAAAGTAACAGTTTTGTTACACACAGTAAATGAAAGAATTTTGAATCGGAAGTTTTGTAACAAAAACTTCATAAAGTGTATGTTAAATAATATATAAGATGAAGAAAATGATACTTGCAAATAAAGGAGCGCTTATTTAATTCCCTGAAAATTTAAATTGATATATATTTTTCTGTTTAAAATTCATTTTCGATACAAACAGTATCGGAAAATAAATTCAAAACATACGCACTGGATTGTTTGATTCTCATATTTGATGCAGTAACAGATTCACAAATAAATACATGACACTCATTTTTCTATTCCGCACTCATAATTGATATATAAATATCTTCAAAAATGAGTATGTGAAGTTTCCATTTTGAGTACATACAAAAATGAGTATGTGCGAGTCTTAAATATGAGTACGTTGGGATCGGAACTATTTTGAGTATGTGACGTATTCAAAAGTGAGCACTTTCTACTCGATTTTGAATACCCGTTTTTCGCAGTGCATCTATACAATAGTTGGGTTGAGATCCCTCGACGGGCAATCTACGTAATTCTACAAAATTTAACATTGAAATCAAAAACATTATTTCGAGTAAATTGGACCCGAATATTAAAAACAAATAAACATTGATATGAAATAAAATTAATTCACATGAAAAAATAATCTGACATCATTCGAAACACTTTCGAATGCGTAAAATCTACATAAAATGTCAACTGGTGAAAATACTTGATTATCTCCATTTATTTGGCAACCCACTTTATATATTCAGATAAAGCTTTCCTGACCCTATATATTTCGTAAATTAAAAATTTAGTTCCTTCAAAGACAACGACTGTAGTAGGCCCAAGACTTTGATGGAATTTTTGTAGTTAATTAAGAGCTAAAACAATTCATCGAATCCAACTTAATTATGCTGGACTGCAAATTGCATAAGAATCTAAACCAGAACATTTGTACGGTGTCCAGATACCATGGGTTGCGATTGCATGACCTGCGTTGTTTCCATCAATTTGTGTGTTCGTGTCATGATTCCGCTAAAGACCCCTTGTATTAAGGGGTTAATATACGTGAACTCTATAGGAACTCACAAGTGGCAAGGCTGGGAAGTTAGGAGTGAGAATCGTTCAAAATTACGAGGTCCGTCTCCAATAGCCTTCGAGTTTTTAGTGGAAAGGGCTTTTAAAACAAGAATATGTATTGGTACTTCAATTTTAAAAATGTATTTAAATTTAAATCGATAACTGCTGTACTATTCAAATTTTGCAAATTATAAGTTTTAGATAAGTAGAAGGGAAATATCAATAAATTAATTTTCTTTAATGATTAAACAATTTTTATGTTAGTGATTTCTTAAAATAACATTAAACGCGTATGATTTAATTTCATTTGTTGTGTGAGATCCACTTAATAAATTTCAGTTTATTATGTTAAAAGCAAAACAATTATTTAAATTTATTATTTTGTTCACGTGAATTTATTTATCATTGTTTAATTTTTGTCACCGTGATCTGAACAATTTTGAAAAAGTATATTATTTTGTACGTTGTGGCAACAAGGAAGTGCTCGTTCTGTTTTTGTTTACTTAACAGTTCCATGAAAAAATTGTCATATAACTAGGTGAGTCTTGGACTCTAGTTGGCATGTTAATTTGTGAAATAAATGAGATTTGGCAGTATTAATAGTTTGGAGTATTAATTTTCAATACAAGAAACTTTTTTATTTTTACGACATATTGCATGTTTGACTGCTTCTTTAATAAATGTTGCCCAAGAGCTGCACAACTGTTATCGGTGACAGATACTTGAGATGAAGTCTTTCTTACTTGACCGCGAACTCTGCTAATTTCAACACACACATAACAAGAGGAAACGCACTCTCGTTAGTCGGGGTAATTGACATGATCCTTCCCAGTGATTTCGGGTCGAAAGAGGACTGTGATTTCATTCAAACATCGCCAAACACGAGGTACGATTTACACTATAATAGCCTAACATAGATCGCGTGGTCTTTGACGGAAGCATATGTTTAGCCAATTGATTATCTATTATCAAGGAGAGGCAACATCTAATCAAGACGTAAATACTTTAAAATTTTATTTACGGATATGCTTAACTGCGTATGAAATACATATTTCTTTTCCTACTAACATGCATTTAATATTCAGGAAGGGCCATAATTAAGCTGAAAGTCCTCAGAGTGATCTTTAGTGCAATCTAACTGTTCCAAATGTTGAAAGAAGATTCAACAAGATGGGGGAGGAAGGATTCAGAGAAAAAAAAATGGTTCTAAACATCACCTTTAGGGGAATATGTGGCACCGTGTAATAAAAAGAGAGTTTTAAAAATGCAGATTCAATACTGAAATAAAAATACCTCTTATTTAGCACATTTAACAATTTAATTCAAGTTCAGAATGGCAGCATTTTTTAAAAAAAGGGAAAATTTTACATAAACATTGATAAAATCTTATTATCTAAAATTTCATTTACTGAGACCAAAAGAACGCAGCAGCATCGGAAATTCCTTATTTAAATTTCATGTTACATCCTTTGTCACACTGCTAGCTTCTTGGGCTTTAAAATGCAATGTGTTACTTTTCGAAACAATTGAACTGAAAGTTACGTGCGATAATGGCTAAGTCGATCGTGTGTTATTTGTTGAATGCTTTTGCTTAAACAAGTCCAACACGTCAACTGCTCTTCGTGCTGCAGCGACTCTCGTTAACAACAACGCCAGAAGTTAAAAACGCCTTATTAACCAGCCCAGTTGGTAGGAGCGCAGCAGAAAGCGACCCATCAACATTCTTCGGAAGCACTGGTCCAGGCGCTGGCACTCCAAAGCCAAGGCCACTCGTCTCTTTCTCCCTCTCCACGGGGTAGGAAAACATCCCCCGATCTTTTGGAGAAAAAGTCCTACGAGGGACGAAGTGCTTTTAGAAATGCGTTAAGGTAACGGTCCTGTGTTAGTTAATGGTTTAAAAGGATTGGTTGTGAAGTTTGAGAAAACAGGTTCTCTGAAGATTCAGACAGATGACAGGACACAAGAAGAAATTGTAACAGTGATTGTCGACAGAGCACGAGAAAATATTGCAGCCTATTATGTTGAAGGATAACATATTATGAACAGTACGGGAGATACCTGCTGGCATGTTACTTTGTGTTGTTGTGAATGATAATGTAGTCCACAAAAGACGCAGAATTCATAATGTAGTCCACAAAAGCAGAGGCCACATTGAACTTGATTTGATTGCGCTTAATATAAAAAGGTAATTTTGTTTCAGTATTGAATGTGTATTTCTTAAAACTCTCTTTTCAATTACACAACGCCATATATTCCCCTAACGGCCATTTTTGGAACAATTTTTTTTCGCGGAATTCTTCGTCTCCCGTCTTGATTAATCTTCCTACATTTGGGGCAATTTCATCTCTATACGGAGCCCTATCAGTTTAATTATTGCCACCCGATACATTATGACTGAAAACAAATTCGCTTATACCTATGACTTTAAAATACTAAATAACGGTATAAGTCTTTTTGTATTTTATGAACAGATACATTGAGCACTGTTATTTCAATAGCAGAAAACCAAAGAGAGCTTTTCAATTTCGACGAAGACCTCGAGAAAATTGTTTAAGTAAAATTACTTTAAACTTTGCTGGTGGTAATTTGTAGAATGAACTATATTTGTTTGGTCAAATTTCGATTTCCTCAGTACCTTTTATAACTACTAATATCGGTTTCAGGATTCCATAAATTTGAAAATATTCATTTCTTTTTCAGATTCCATCTTTATATATTAATATGCTAATAAGTGTCCATTACCAGAAAAGTACAAATTATGTCAAAAGTTGTAAACTGATAATGTCAATTATGTATTCAAATAAATAATGCCTAAGGGTAATTTCTTTTTTCGTAACTAGAAAAGCCATCATTATATTTAATTATATGTATGAAGGCGGTCCTTTTAATACAGTAAGTCAGTCATCTTGCTGAATTTGGAATAGAAAGTAATAAACTGTATTTCTGGAGCAACAAGTGTATCACCTAATATATTTTTTAAGAATTGAAAAAGCGACTTGGCCGTAAAAGTGCGTAATATGATTTTTATGCTCTACAAAGTTTATGATTTCTTTCTTCGCAACTGTGATACGAGCATTACAGCTGGCGGTCGACCTTTCGAGGAATTACTGCAATATTTTGTTATTAAGTTTTACTATGGAATTTCTAAACTATTTGCTTTCAAAATCAAGAATCATGAACATACTTCGATAAAGTTTATTTAAAATACCTTTTTTTTATATAGTTTGTAACAGCACTGTATTTAAACCATGAAGATACTTTCATAAGGTTTATTTTTAAATACCACGTTTTTTTCGTAGTTTTAAAAGCACTGTATCAAAAAGGTAGCATTAAAGTAGTGTTCTCCAGTGGATATTCCCATTTTTTTTTTTTTTTTTTTTTATCTTTAAGGATGCTGCATCCACATAGTGCAAACTCTTGTCAGTAATATTCAACGTTATTTTTGTTGATCTTGTGCAAAGATTTCAATCATTGAAGCCTTTTCGAATCAAGAATAGTTAATTTTCATTTTCAGCCAAAACGTCAGACAGACTTTCATACTACTTTTCTCTTGAATTTTTTAGTCTTTCATTAGTTTCCAAGAAAATGTTTGATTAATGTGGGTTAGAACACGCGATTCAAGACATTAGGCATGTATAGAGCACCCCATCATATTGTGAATATGAAACAATTATTACGAAACACGCAATTTTTTTTTCACAAAGGGTTTTCAAGGAATGGTATCTAGAAGATTATAATTTACCATTCATAAAGCTGCTTCTTTGCCATTTGTTTTGACTGCAACGTTAACGCCTTGTGCTTGCAACCCATTTATTACGATTCTGCAATGAAAGGTTTGTTATAAAAGGTTAATTAAAATGAATGGTAAATATATTTTCTTAGATTACACTTATTTGCATAATTTTATTTAAGGTATAAATCTAAAAAACATTTTGATGGACGCGGTAAATTTTATCAGTAAAAAGATAAATTTTCTTTTGTATACATGTTGTCGAACATGGAGTGGAAAAATTGTACTTTTATTCGGAAAAACTATTATACTTGTGTTAGTGCATTGGCGTTTGTCAAAACGAGTTGTTTTTCAATCAAATTTTAAGAGTTATATATATGTGTGTGGAAATCGAACTTTGACTTATAGCCCAGAACGCGGCCTTAGAACGCGGCCCTATTATAATGCTCTCTCGGCTTCAACTGATGTTGGAGGAATTGTTTTTAAAGCCTCAGATGTTTGGTGATGGATTTTCAGTCGAGTCGAACAACTACATCTCTTATTTCATGATTTTGTTGAGACTAGTACTTTTTTTGGTTGAACAATATAAAATCTTTGTTTTAGAGTAAATTGTTTTCTCTAATTTTTCGTCCAACGTCATAGGTTTTTGTTTCAAAATCTCCATGCTCTCTTCTTCTGAATGCGAAGAGTTGGATATTGAGTCCTCTTCTTCGCAGAAAACCTTTGCCCCTATCATTTGGGCTTGTCTAACAAAACAATTTTTACCAGGCAATCGCGAAATATCGACAGTAACTGCAGTTGCTTTGTATTTTCTCCCAAAATTCGGGTATTGCATTAATTCTATTAAATTAACGTTGCGTCTCTCATTAATTCTTTGGATTAGAGAATATTTCATATTTTTCGCAAATTCTGAATTTTGTTCGTTCAATTCTCCAATAACGAAAGAAAATACACCTTCTGCAGTTAGCAAAGTTGCCTTTTGACTGCATAATTTTTCTAAGCCAATCATTACTGGCTTTAAGCCAGCTACAGTTGTAGTCACAGTTTCAAACTCTATATTGGTCATCATTTGTTCTTCTTTAATGTCAATTAATGCTTTTAAAATTGCTGACGTTATTTCTAAAAATCTTTCAAGCATTGCCAACAAACTATTCCAGCGTGTTTTGGTATCCAAACAAACCATCTTTTCACAGCCAAACTCTTCTTTAACATCTTCTTCATCAACTTCTACTTCGTTCCCGGGATTTCCCGGGAGTGAAGTATAATTCCCGGGAATAGAATAAGTACAGAAATCTTATGATTTCCCGGATTCCCGGGGAAGAAACCCTAGTCCCTATCGATTTGGCCTTGCAGGCGATACCGATGGTTCACCTGGATTTATCGTGATCTTTAAGGCTTAGGATTCTTTATATTTATTCACTTTTCATAGCCTGTCACAATTCGATGGAGAAATGACTTACTTTTGTACCTCGCAAGTAGGATTTTGCAAGTCTTTTTCGGTTTTCCTGCTGCCTTTCATGCAATTCACGTGTAACCCATTTTCTAATATTTTGGATCTTTCTCAAGGCTTTCGAATGTATGAAAAAAGCTTCTTGTGTCACACTTAATTGATCCGACAGTTGTTATTGCCCTTGTTCATCCAACACAATGCTTGCAAATTCGCTGTCTTCAAACTTTCCCGGTGATCTTCCCCGCTCATGTCATAATCACCCCTTTTGAATATTTTAAACCACTTTAAACACTGTGATTTACCAAGAGCGTGCTTACCATAAGCTGCGGCAAGCATTTGATACGATTCAGCTACAGTTTTCTTCAAATGGTAAAATAACGCTGTCCGCAAATCATAGTTTCCAGGCACAAAATTCGACAAGTTCAAATCTATTCTGTACTATGAAAAAATTCTATTGCTATTTGAAAATTTTTGTCAAATATTAAAACATGAAAATAGCATGGATAGCGCTGTTTGGCGGTGAATAATTTTGCAAATTGCGCCATCTATGGGAAAATTCCGATTTCATATTTACATACCTGATACTCATACTTGATACATACCGCTGGGGTGTCATGGTGCCACGGATCAATACTAGAGGTGACCGTGTATTGTAGGCAATGGCACCCCATACCATCACACCAGCTGTGGGAGCGGTGTGTCGCTGTAAAGCAAAGGCAGGATTGAGGCGTTCACCTCAGGGTCTCCACACACGAACACGATTGTCATCACTGCTGAGATTGAATCTGGATTCGTCGCTAAAGACGACCTGGTTCCATTCCGCTGCAGACTGAAATTTGTATAGCGAAGCAACAAACCAACTGTTAAACATCCTGTTTTATATTAGATTTGGTATGGGACAAAAAATGACTTGGCTCTATTATTTTTAAGTCAAGCTGAAAAAAAAAACCAAATTACGTTAAAATAACTCATTAAAATGCGTATCTATTGACAGGGGGAAATTATTATATCATCATAAAAACACGGAAACTCTCTCTCTCTCTCTCTTTTTTTTGCAAACTATCCACAGAAGTAAATTTGAGGGGAAAAAATTATCTTCAATATGCCTACGGTTTCTTTCACGCGTCAGCTTAGTACCAATAAAAATTTAGGGTAATATGATCAATTATTGCAAAGCAAAAAACCCTTCAAATTTATATATGTATGATTGCTTTTCAGATGTAACCAAAGTCAACGAGATTGAAAGTGCGAGAAAAACAGTCGAAGAGATGGTTGGAGACAAAGGATTGAATCTTCTTATCAACAACGCTGGAGTGGCAGGGTGGCAACCCTTTGCATAAGTAACGACAGAAAACATGTTGTTTCACTTAACTGCGAATGCTGTGGGCCCCGTCATGGTATTCCAGGTACAGCGAGTGCATTGCCTCTTTTTTAATTTATGTTTATAAATCCTTTGGAGGTTATTATAAATATCGAAATGCAAGGCCTTTAAATGTTAAAAAATTACTTCGTTTCGAAACATGTGAGGCAGTTCCATTTACCCTCCATTTTGAATTCGAGACGAATGCAATGAAATTTCTAGTTAATCACCGAATTAAATCTAAGCTGCTGTAAATAAAATACTTGCGGAAAAAATGTAAAAACAAGAAAAGTTTGGATCAGAATAATTTTCCTTTTTTGGTCATATTTTAAGTCAATTTTAATTAATCAGAGTCTTAAACCTTTCCTTTAAATTATAAATAGAAGGAAAAATGCAATTTAGCTGATTCATTGTAAATTAAAATAGCTCTGGAAACAAAACTATTGATCTCTTCATTTTGAACCATTGTCTTAGGACGAGAATAGTAGGCTTGATATAAGAGCGGCGGAAGTGACGTCAAACCATTCCCACTTACCCCATTTAGATGGAAGTGGCATCATACCTGATAAGGGACTCAAAATTTTGTACTTATCGTAGCGTGTTCCGTTATTCTCCTTCTAATGGAATATTATTTACGTACTAAGAGGCTAGTTGTGTTTATACACAAGTTAAATTAAATTAAATTAAATGGAATACAATTTGAATAAATTGATTGGAAACTCTTATTTTTCCGCGCAAAGCTACTTGGATGAATAATATTATTTTGTAATATTCCAAATACATTCGATAATATAATTGGTAAATCGATTATACCTTTTTTTAAACCGAATTAATATGATTTGAATAAATTAGCTGCAATTTTTTCAGCGCAAGACAGCTGGATTGTATATTATTATTTAATACACTTTTCCCGTTTTAAATAACTGAACCCTTTTAATTTGAGTAAAATTATTTGTAAGCTCTTATTTTAATACGCAAAGTTGTTAAGCCGAATAATATTTTGCTACAGTAAAAATACGTAAAATGAAATTTATTGCACACTGATTAAAAGTTTTTCGTTTTAAATTAATATTTAATTATAATAATAAATTGTATCTGAAATAATTCGAAGCAAATTTTAATCGTAAATTACCATTTTGTTTTTCATAACTTTACCTGTACTTGATTGAGTATTATTTAGGGCCGCGGTAGCCTAGTGGTCAAGGTCGTGGACTCGCGGCCGACGGTTTTCATTCAGTCGCGGGTTCGATCCTTGGCCACTAAAGACCCGTCGTGTAGCCGAGGCTGATGCACATTAAATCTGTTCGGGGCCCAAAGTGCTCCATTGGCGTGATGTGGATATTAGGAGAGGGGGGTGCCAGCTAGGTGTCGTCCTCGTCACTTGACTGTGGTTCAAAATTACGAGGTCCGTCGCCAATAGCCCTCGTACTGCTTCTAGTGCGACGTTAATAAAAACTAAACTGAGTATTATTTAGTTGAAGTTAAAAATTTAGATTCTAAGCAATAATGATAAATATCAGTTATATGCTTTCAATGCATATCGTATTCACTCTATTTAATCTAACTTGTGTATAAACACTACTAACTTATTAGTACGTAATTAACATTTCAATACAATGCAACATGTTAAGATAAACAAAAACCCTTAGGTCTCTTACTGGGTATAATGTCACTTCTGTCTAAACGGATGAAGGGACATGACTCTTATTCGATAGATGTAAATTCATACTCACTTCATCTTCGAGACAAGGAAAAACTGTTCGTATTATCTCCTGATGTTATTCTTGTGTCCAGGCATAAAATGCAATCTTTGTCTTATTTCTGGATATTTGTCTATGAAGAATATATTTATCTCTATGTTAAAAAGCTATCAAATTGTTGGTCGTTTTTAGAATTTCTGTTCCTTCCTTCCCTTTTCAACTATATCAGCAATAAAAACTAAATAAAGAAATCTATTGGATACTAATGCAGCGCTTAGTGTACCAGAAACAAAACCTGCACAATCTCTATATCAAATTTGTTAAAAAATAAGCAGTAGCAATTGTCCTACAAACAAAAATTGTATTTGTATAACATTAGATTTAATAAATAAAATACCTTTTTATGTATTGTTCCCTATTTTTGACTGACACCAATCCGCAAAATATGTTCTTATTTTCGCCGGTCGTCAGATTTAAAAGGTTGGGAAACACTGCTCTAGTATATTCAATAAATCAAATGTCGCGTGTTAGACGAATTTAGAAATTTGTTTCTTTCTTTTTCTCTGACTCGGGTTGAAAAACAGCTCGATCCTCTGCGGAAATCTCGCTATGTAGTTTAGTTGATGATTAATTAAATACATTCGAAATATTTGTTTTTTTTTCAGGCAATGCTTCCTCTTCTGAGGAAAGCAGCGGCTCAAAAAAGCGGAGGAATGCACGTGTCCAGAGCTGCGGTGCTCAATATTTCTTCCGTGGCCGGTTCCGTCAGCGAATTGACCCAGGAAAGTCCAAAGGAATGGCTCGGTGTTATGTCTTACAGGGTCAGCAAGGTCAGTAATTGCCATGTTAGTCATTATTCTTCACTATTTTTTATGCACTTGTAGGAATGGAAACCTTAATAATTTCAAATTTGTGAAAGAATTCATCTTGTTGGGATGGAAATCATATTCTTTGCTTTTTTAAAAATATATATTTTGAGATATAGTCTATATCAAGGTTGAAGGGAGTAGTTATAAGATACAGAAACATACACACACAATAAAACTCAATGCAAAACTTTGCATTGAGTTTTATTTATTTATTTTGTTTTTTCGTTGTTGTAAATTTGGTCTATTGTTTTTCTGTTTCGCCCTTAAACAATCTGAGGTTAAAAAGCTTTGCGTTAAAGCACTGCTGAATCAGTTCCAACATTTTAAATGTTCAAAATAAATGGATAAATAAATAAAAATACCCAATGATTGTAAAAACAAACAAAAAAAAACATTTCTCATGGCAGTTTTAATTACTTTAAAAGAACGGGCAAGAAAGTCTTACTGCTTTCCTTTTCCGTATACGATTGACAATTAAAAAAAAAATCACAGTTCTTAAAAAAACGAAAATCCAAGTTGGGAATGTTGTTCTTCTACGTTTCAACAACGCGTTTGAATCGAAGTTTTTGTCATTTATAGCCGTATTTCAGATAGCTCGAATCAGCGGCTCATTAATTTTTTCTCTAACATTCGGAAAAGGCGAATTTTCCTTGTCCTACAGCCATTTTATAGAATATTGGATTCTAGCAATGGGGGGGGGGAGACTCACAGTTGTATTGTCGTCTCTCCCTTTTCTTCCCGCCCCGTCCTTCGCAACCCAAAAAATCATCCTTATAACATTTCCGGCAGACTTCGCCTTCTTTTGAGCAGAAGTAACTCATTGTTCAGATAGTTGCTCGATTTTCAATGTATAATGATGGTTTCTGGTCTCATCGACAGCCACGTGACAATTCGGATCTGCACCTTTTAATAAGTAGCAATAGTGACATATTGACTTACCATACCATGTGTTTTCAAAAACAGGTAAGGAATCATGAGTGAAAAACTTAATTGTATGTGTAAAAAAAACTGTATTTACAAGAGTAATGGGGAAAAGTTGGTCATCACGAAGTCCAGTTGAAGATTAGAAGGGAAGAAGGAAAGAGTTATTGCGCAGAATTTATGGTAAAAAAAACATAAAGAAGATATCGAATATTTCTTATTTTCTATTTCTATAACATCGAATATCAGAAAGTTTGAAAACGTTAACACAAAATTATAAATTATAAGGATACAACTATCAGTTTATGCGTTTGTCTTTTTTTAATAATTTTTTGTAAATTCAAAATTCAAACCCACATGCGATATTTTCAAAGTAACTGCATATTTAGAAGGCAGTATTTGTGTGAATATTCTAATTTTTCATTTGTGTGAAGATATTTAGTTATTGTTCAAAAAATAACGATGTTCGTGTTTCTTTCTGGCAACAGGCCGCTTTGAACATGGCCATGCGGGTGGCGGCAGTCACTGTGGAAGACCAAGGTATCCTGGTCGCGTGAATGTGTCCTGGCTGGGTCAGGACAGACATGGGTACAGAATTAGGTCTAATGGAACCATCCGAGAGTATATCTGCAATGATGATGACCCTGTCTCAAATGAACAAATCCCACCACGGAGCTTTCTTGGATAAGTATGGAAAAACAATATCGTTTTAAAACTGCAAACCAGAAAAAATATCGATTCCATCTCTTTATCTAGCGATATTATTATGTTACAGACAGAAGTGTTTTGCACTTTATGTATTTATTTTAGTCATATGATATTTTTCTCGACACGAAAAAAATTAAAAAATTCATTTTAAACGTCTTAGTTATTTTTATTTAGAATATTTACCAAAAAATGTTACAAACTATTTCATCATCCTCATATATATATATATATATATATATACACACACTTCACACAAAGACACACAAATATATATATATATATATATATATATATATATATATATGTGAAAATGTATGCAAAGAAATATAATAAATGAATATAACATAATATTAAATGAACTTCACCATAAAATATTTATCCATAATCGATGTTCAAATTGCATTGGTAAGGTTTCATAGGTCTGCGGATGTGGTTATAACTTTCGGTTCTTCGTGATGACCGACCTCTTCTACTTCGTATCTAACTCAAAGGTTCACTTTGGTGACTTAATAGAGACTTAGGGATCTAGGTCTTAGTTTTAGTACAACTCCAAACTAAGTTCTTTGTATGGCTACTAGATCACCTTAATTGTATTCTGGAGCTTTTCTCCTTCTCTTGTTGTACGTGTTCCGATTTTCGAACTGTATCTTCTCTATATTTCTTTTCGTATCTTTTCTGAGCAATTCTTCATTCCTGAAGCTCTTATCGCTCCATAAATAACAATCCCAAAGATAAAAGGGTGGGATGCCTTATCGATACAGTAGGTACACATGATAACCTTATCGGTATATCCAGACCAACGCGGCCAGAGGGGGGGAGTATGACGTCACTTCCGTCCTGTGTAGACCCCGGCTTACTACTAGCGCGAATGAGATCTATCATGACGATAATAGTTTTATTTGTTCCTTGAAGCTTCACGTTCAATTCATTGAAACGTTGGTATATTTCTGTAAGAAACTTCAAATTTGAAAGCCACATAACATCCAACAACTGTAGGTATTGTTTATTTTTTACCTCGTTTTGCAGAAACAGTCTGATTTCTTCCAAGCAATCAACAAATGTTTGAAGTACGTTCCCGAGGATCTACCAACGAACATTATTATACATCAGTAAGTCATTATACAACGAGGCTTCATTTAACAAAGCATCAAACTTTAGCATACTTGATGAAATGAGATTGACTATTATTGTGACTAACGCCATTACATTATCAAGAAATATTAAACCTCTCTTAGCACAGAAGGCTTGTTGGTGAATGATGCAGAGGAATTCAAGAATAGAATGTCCTACTTCTATTTGAAATAAACTTATGAAATTATTTTTTTACCCACCATACTTGGAGCACCATCAGTCGTTACTGAAGCAATTTTTTTTTTCAAATCAATTTCTTTCTCAGCAAGCGAATTTTTAACAGCCGTACAAATTCCTTTGCCTTTTGTAGTTGTTAGTAACGATGTTATCGCAATTAATTCTTCCTTAATGACGTTTCCTACGTAATATCGAGCAAAAGCAGCTAAACAAGCAGATTTAGTGACGTCAGTGCTTTCGTCAAGACATAGCGATAGAAAAGGAGGGAGTTAATGTCAATTTTTTGTTGATCTGCTACATTTCTGGCCAGTTTTAAGATTCTTTCTTTTATTGTGTTTCTAGATAGAAGAGTATCTTTGATGAGCTGATTTATCTTATTTTTATTATCGAAATCATCAAAAAGTGAGGGCGCGCACGTTAACCACTATTTCTCCAAAAACTCTCCCTTTTGAAAAGGTTTACTACGCCGAGCAATGACATTTGCAGCCGAGTAACTTGCCGCTCTCGTATGACATTTTTTGCCATCATATTTAATTAAAGACGTCGACTATTTATTTCTGTCTTTCATTGTACTTGCAATTAATTTCTTTTGTTATAGTTCGCTTTTTTGACTAACGAATTTATGATTTGTTTCAAAATATTTTATAGACGATGTTCTACATATCACTGTTTCAGAACATAAGACATACACCCCTTTGTCGCCTTTACTAATCATACCATATTTCTCAATCAACTAAGTTTGAAAATTCTCTGATACTCTTACTATCTTGCATTTTTTTTTATTTACTGAACTAGTCATATTAAATAACAGTTAAAAATCGTAAATATAACACAAATAAACTTTAAAATATAGTTGTGTCAACGAAACTGACTATTATGCTTTGCACAAACAAACAAAGTGTCTTTGGCAATTGCAGTCCACGATGTAACTACATTAACAAAAGAACGCGCTTCCTGCCACCCGAACACTCAGTAGAGTAGGATCACTCGCGTTCGTTCGTATTATGCTTAATAGTGAACTTTGTGATCGGTGGCGTGCCATATAATCGCCATCCCTGCTACAGAATAATGATGTTTTTTTTTCCCACTGTGGTCTCCCTCACTCTCTACATAAACAATCGTAGCTCCATCTAAGTCGGATACGCCCTTTTGCCGTATCACATGCCTCTTCTATTATGATATATGGAACACAAAAAAATTTAAAGAGTAGTAGAAAAGAATTAGAACGACTCTTATGTTCTATATTTATAGAAATTGAGGAGGAATGAAACATATTTTTAGAGCAGTCTCAAATCAATATTGAATACATCACACTGGACTTTTTTTACCAGTAAATTTTACGACTTTACGCATAAATATATGGCATTACTAAGTAGAGATATTGTTACTTTTGATCTCTCCTTCCATTTATTTGACCAGCAAGACTTTGACCAGCAAGCCTTTCGAGGCATTGCAGGTTTTCTTTAAATGAGGATGTGTAACTAATTATTGACCTTCGTAGTTTTAAACTATTTTCTACCTTTAAATGATGGATTATAAACTGCTGTAAGGGCAGGTTGTTTCTACTTTAAATATCTTGGAGCTCGGAATGGAGGTTGAATGACCAATGAGATATATGCCATGATCGCAGAAGAGAACAAGAAGACAAATTACAAATGTTTTTGTTGAAATTAGGCTTAGTTTTATATAAGGATGTCTTGACTGGAAATGTGATACATCAATGATTCCCATACATCAAAATTGTATTTTTTATTAATTAATTTCTGATATTACTAAGATTTGATCCTCTCTACACTGTGTGAGAAAGGACAAGAATATTTTGCAGAGGTTAAATTAGGACAAATTTCGATTGAAAAATGCAAAAATTGAAACTTAGTTTGTCCTGAAATTGTTATAAACGAGGAATGAATATGCTGTAAATACCACCACAAACAAAACGATAAGTTTTAAATTTATTAAGGATTAAAGGAAATGTATCGTTTGGTTAAATTAACTATCGCCAAAATATTATTTAAATATTACTATTATCATTGCTTAACCACTTTCAGTTCCTGATAATACGGGTCAAACTATTGATGAACATAAAGTGAGTAAATGAACACTAATCACACAGTGCCTAAAAGAAATATGCCATACTTTACATAAGCTAAAAGACATTAGAAAAGCCTATTAGAGCTGTGAGTAAAGAAAACGTGACTCGTTGGAAGATAGCAATTCAAATATCATCTTGACAACTAGTCCACCATTGTTGCGAGCGCTCAATTATTTTTGAATAGTTTATTAAACTGCGATTGGCAACGCCAGTAAAATTTGGAGAAAGTAAACAGAACATGGCGATGCTGCGAATGAGTCGAATTCGAACCGCTATATAATTAGAACGATAATTCGCCTCATCTTCTGATTTGAACCATTTGTCTATATGTGTATGTCCATCCAAATCAAGAAAAAACTGTTATAAAATCTTGAAGCTCTCCCAATCCTTATATTTCAAGAACTCTAGAATACAACAACCATTACTTGTCCCATATTTAATCGTTTATTTCTTGTGACCAAGAGTGTTTCATTGGAATTTTGCGAATTCTTCTCTTAAAGCATTAACATTCATTCGAATAAATGCTCAGAAGTTTTAATTCCTTACATTCAATACATTACATAACAATTTAACGACCCAGATGCTTTTACACACACGGAAAACTTCTTTGTCATTTCCAAATCTAACCTAAAAACATGTTACTTCCTGAATATAAATAAAAGAAATGAGATTGAAAGTGAAACCCTTTCTACAACTAACCTTCTTTCGCTAGACATATACTAAATCTATAATTATTGTACTGGACGTAATCACGAAATGATTTGCAAAACATTTATGTCAATTTGATATATTAATTCACTAAGATGAAAACCGAAATTCTCAAAAGAATTATTGATACAAATTTTTATGCGTAGCAATTGGAACAATTTATTTCAGCGTTCTACAGTTTTCTCCGTGACAATGACTAGAATCAACCATTTACTTGTATTCTTCATAAGAGGGAGAATTTAGATTAAAAAAAATTATTTACACCTTGATAGTTATTTGATGAATATATTTCTAATATACTTTTTTTAAAAAAATATTTTTATATATCTAGTCGACCTTTCAGTAGTAACACAATTTTTTTAAGACAATCTAAATTTCTTCGCTATTTAATCAGCTTCTAATCCAGAATTCTTCCAACACGGGTTTTGAAAGAATGTCATGGGTGAAAAAAAATTTCCAATGTCCAGTTCTGTCGAAATTGCAAATCAATCCTATTCTGCTTCCCCCCCCCATAAAATGTAGTTTTTCACATATAAGTAAAAGAAAAAAAAATATTATACTCATTTTCTTATTAAATCCGAAATAAGTGATTATTCAGCATTAGTTTCGAATAAGTTAAAAGGTATATGTGTTTCTCTTATTTACATTTTAATATCTGAAGGAAAATTTCAATACTTGACATTTACCCATTAAATGTATCGATTTATTTTTACGGTTGCTCTCGGTGAATATTATTTGGCCGTAGTGGTCCTTCACCTGAAGTGTCCAGCAATGTTGCACATCAAACCCCTCGATCAATCCACGTTTTACTCTAAGACTTGGGGCGTAGAGGGCTTGACCACCATTAAATCTGTCAGGTTTCTATTCCTCACTTAGGCGAAGCTTAGAAATCTAAATCCTGACGTGCCATACAAGATGACGTCCTCGACAATTGATCTTGATTAAAAATTACCTTCTCAATCGCCAATAGTCCTCGAGTAACTTCTTAATGGGAACATCCGAAATAATTTTCTGTATTCGACATAAAATCAAGCAATATTTTATCTGAATGCTTTCTAACGTAAAAAAAGACTTCTCTTACTTCAATCATCGTAGTGTATCCATAAGAAAAATAAACCACACGATAAGCTTACCGTTTGTTTAAAATTGATTTTATCTCTTCTAAATGGACACTTTTATTAACAGTTTATAGCAGGAGATAAATAATAATGATGATAATGTATATATACACCCAATTCCATTCTTACACGAATTTGATTTAACACTAATTAGAAAAAAAATTTAGTTTTCTTTTTATGTGACTTATTTTGATTTAACAAGATCGAATTCCGAGAAGAAAATTTTGTTTTAATTTTGTTTCTTTAACTGAGACGTTGGAAACGAAGATTTTAATGCGATTTCCATTTTTGAGAATTAACCGAATTTTATAACCTCGATATTGATATTTAATTGCTTTGCCTGCATTTTGAGTTTGGTGATCAAAGTGAAAATAACTGCAACACATGTTTCGATTCGACTGAAGCGTTTTAGACACATCAAAACAAGTCTCAGAAAAAACTATTTAAACAAATGATTTCCCTCAACACGTAGAACGATGAGAACCAGCGAGTCAACGATGAAATCTTTATTATTATTATTTTTTTATTATTATCTAATCTCTGTTTTTATGACACTTCCAACGAGGACTGTGACATACTTATTAAAAAATTTGCTTATGCAAATTTTTTCAATAAATGGAAATTTTTTCAATAAATTGAGTCAATAAATGGAAAGCTACGGTTTTAAAACTTTTGTTTTATAAATCATAACTGAAATAATTTTCGGTAGCCCTTACATAATGTTTTATAATTCACCTGTTACAAAATCGAAAAGATATTGCCTTATTTTTGCTGATTTCTTACGACAGGAACCAATTTTCTATTTTTCTACAGGCACAATGCATTTTTTACACGAATTTTGTTACACATATTCATCGTGAACGTACCTATCGTGTAAAGAGAGAATTAGGTATATATGCATTGCATTTATTCAAGAAGGGCATGATGTTTTCCTCTGAAGGTAGGGAAGCATCTGTCTTTCGATCTTTATAAAGTAACAATAGCTACTACCTCGCTGTATAGTATCAACCAATAGCGTTACTGTAGACTACATTCCAAGACTCTTGCTCAAGGCGTTATGCGGCAAAAGTACTGTTGCCACGGTCCTTTTGATAATACTAACTAATAGTTTTAGAGCCTTCGTCTTATTTAACTTAACTGAAATATTTTTCTCTAGCGCTTACATAATGTCACATAATTACATTTATAACAAAAGCTAAAAGGAAAGCCAAATCTTTGGATATCAAATTTGAAATCATATTATATTGGACAAGATGCAATAAAAGCATTTTGGTCTACATGAAGCTACCATAAGAATTATCAAAAAAAGTGAAGCTGCTGTTAGAAAGTCTGCATCTTCTGGAACAAAGTCAAGTGCTAACTCATCCTCATATGCAAGAGAAATGTTAAATAATTCCTAACAGGAAAACTCATGGTTTATTGCATTATTTTTGCCGATTTCTTACGACTGGAACAAATCCTCTATTTTTTCATAGATTTAATATACTTTTCACACTTGTTCCTCGAGAACGTATCTATCGTTTAAAAACAGAATTAGGTGTATTAAGTAACTTATTTTGTGTGGGTTCTTAATTTCCAAAATTAATATTCTCGTAACAGATACCAATTCCTTTCAAAACTGCAAAATTAAGTGTTCCTTATAAAAACAAATTGCATGAATTTCTTTTAAAACTGGTATTAAATTCCATAGATATTTATTAAGCGCAAGTGGCATAGATTCTAAAAAATGTTTGATATTTTTAATACAAATGTGATAAACAACAGTTTCAAATAAGTTGAACGATAAATGTCATTTACCGGCTTTTTTAAAAAAGTAATTCTTTTAGACTAGATTTTCATTATAATCAAGTATATAATATTGGAGTTTCATACAGAAATTAATGGATATTTAGCATATATTTGTGTAGTCAATAGCGTTACTGGAGAAACTGATTAATTTCATAGCTTTTGAAATAGCATTGTGCGACATCTTTTTTAGAAAACAGATTTTCTCCTCCTTTCAGCGCATTCATTGTGTTCAATTCGGATGTATTGCAGTCGCAAGGGTGGTCTTCTGAAATGTATATTTTAATATCATTTCTTGAAATATTTTTGAATTTTGACAGTAATCCAGATTTACAGTAGATTATTAAAGCCTAAAAGAGAACTCTCTCGAAACAAGTGGTCATTTCCTTATTGGACTATGTAGATCATGTTTTGAATTGCCCGCAATACCTTTTGTCTGTGTAATTTTTAGAAATACTCATTAAAAACCTTTAAATGTACAAACATTAGAAGTTATCGTACAAAAGATGAAATCGCAAAGCATTTAGTTATTTTATGTACTTTAAAATTTGCATTAAAATTTATGTACTTTATTTTATTTCAATATTTTTTGTTTTCTTATAATTACAATAACTGAAATGCATTTAAAAACTAAAGTTCTGTGGAGCTTCCGAAATGTTTGAGAAAGAAATATTTTTATCCGTATTCGAACCTCATGTAAAAACTACGGATTCTGAAATTTAGTTAAAAAGCATCCTGAGACAAATTAAAATTTAGGCTTTAAATCCTTCCTGCAAGAAATCGAGTGTTTTCTTTTAATTTAAGTGTTTTATGACATATTGATTCCAAACATATACAATCGATCTTTAACGCAACCCGAATTCAAATAGTTTGGGTACTGGAGTCATCGGTAAACGAAGCCAAGTGATCATAGTATTGAGACACTCAAGACTCGACCTGTAAGTGGGCGATGCAGTGAATCACGGGTGTGGTCCTCGTCACTTGAACAGTGATCAAAATTATGAGGACTATTGTTTCTAGCCCTCGTATTGCTTTTGAGCACGACGTTAATAAATAAAAGATGAATTGAAACTTGCAATTTGTCAACGCATCTGTTGAAACTAACGATAGAAAGCGCTATGCGCCAGATGTGAAAAAAAAAAAAAAAAAAAAAAAAAGAAGAAGAAGAATTTTTGTCAGATCTGAAGCGGAGAGAGAAGTGAGGTGTTGAAAAAAAACTATGTTAGAGTGAATTCGAAATATAAGCGAATTAGGATATTTAATTATAGTTAATGTTTGTTGTGACATCTTAAAGTTAAATTAAAGAAATTGATGTCATTCTATTGCCTTTATTTGAGTCTGAGGGGATGAATTGAACCTCAGCATCCTGACCTGATGATGACCACCGTCTGACAGGTAGGAACTTTCGATTTATTACTTTGATACGCTATTTGCGAATTGCAGTTTAAACATTTTTTTTTTTTTTTTTTTGGTGCCGAAACCCGGGACCAGACCTTTAGAAAAGTAGTGAACGAAACAAGTTATTGCGATCTCAGAACATTCAGTATTAAGGTAAACAGTGAACTGATTTTGAAAATTTAATTTGCTAAAATGAATATTGAAGTTCTAAAAAAGGCTAGATCCACTGTCAGACGGGCAGCAACCGAAACTATTAAATTAATAAAAAATGAATTGCATAAAAAGGAAAAGTCACTTGATATCATAAACGAACTCTTAGCGAAACTTTTGGATAAAGAAACAAAATTAGCAAATTATGATAGCGCGATTCTTGAATCATGTAAACTCAAGAAGTTTAAAAAGAAATCGAAAAACAACAGGGATATAAAGATAACATCATTACGTGGAAAGTACGTGTGAAGAAAACCTTGCGCCAGAGAGAAAACGAAACCAGAGAGAAAATTAATATCGTTGAAAAAGGTGTCGAAAACAAAATTATTATAGTAAAAAGTCCTCGCTTACAGATACCTTAGTACGATGGAAATATATTAAAGTTTAACGAATTTTATTTATTAATTTGAAGAAGCTATACATAAAAATTCGAATCTTAACGAAGTCGAAAAGTTTAATTATTTAAATTCGTATTTAACTAATGAAGCTGAAATAGCTATACGAGGTTTGGCGTTATGATCGGAAAATTATGAGGTAGCTTTAAACATACTAAAAGAAAGATTTAGCCGAAAAGAGATATTCATAGATGAGCATATGTCTAGGCTCCTGATTCTGAGTACAGTGCGAAAGTCTTACGATATAATACGGTTGCGTAAACTTCTGTCGGAATGCGAAACGTACGAGGTTTAATAAATCTGTATATATGTAAGCGAAATACTACTGACTGACTCATCACGAGATCTCAAAGACTCTACAACCGATTGACTTGAAATTTAGCACATTTACTCATTTGGCGATGTAGACGCTCACTAAGAACGGATTTTACGGAAGTCTCATCCAAAATGTCATTTTCATCCGTTCATCTACTCTTATCCATCGGTTGTGTAACTTTTGGCGACATTATCGCCAAAAATGATAGGATTGACGCCAAACGGAATATTTTTTTTTTTATGTATACTGTGTATTGTCACCTATTAAGTTTACTTGGTGAGATTTGCGCGTGCGAAATGGAAAAATACCAAATAATTTTATATTGTAGCGCTGATGGAGGATTGGCAAGATTGTGGCGAAGGAGTTCTTAATGTGAAATTCCGTGCATGTCGAAAATAGGAAACGTACATATTTAGCGATAGAAATAAGTGAGTTTGGAATCCCACGGTTGGTGAAAGTGTAGTTTAGCTCCAAAACTTAGCGGAATTTCAAAAAATACTAAAATGGCAACTTCTTACGGAGTTGCACATACGCAAGACGATCTTCGTTTACTGGAGGACCTCGCTACTTGCATGAACGAACTCAAGAGGCTATGACATACGTAATACATTTTGGACGTCCCGACTTGCACGACTATTTTTTAAGGATTGCACAGTCACTTGCAATCCTAAATGGTCAGAAATCAAAGATGTCTTGAGGCAAGGACAAAAATCTTATGATAGACACTATGCTATTGCGAGGGTATTTCATTTGATAACTAAGCACATGATGAATCTTCTGACAAAAGGTTGCATCTTTGGCAATTCTAGGTGTGACATGTATACGGTGGGATGAATTTCATCCATGTTATATATGTATGGGGTAACTTTTACTAAATTTTTTTTTTATTTTTCTCATACATTTGAATGTCGAGGATAACCATTATTATAGACAATCCATTTCTTAAAATTTTAAATTTAGATTATCATTAAAGTATTAAAAATTGAAAATTTTCTTGATATCTTACGTATAGGTTCCAAAATATTATATTATCGTGCGTCCAGCGAAGCGGGCGGGTATCAGCTAGTAACGGTATAAACCCGAACAATTACAGTTGCTTATTGTATCCTGTGTTGTTAAAATCAATTCCCAGGGATTTATCGTTAGAATTCACTCGTGGAACTCGTTCCAAAAACAAAAACGAAATTTCTGAATCATTAGAATTTTTAAAAGTAGAAATACAGGGTCGTGAAAGGAACGAGCATTTAACTAAAGAATTTAGCTCGAATGAAACGAAAAGAAACAAAATTTTAATATTTCGAAAAACCAAATTTTCGGGACGTTTCATAAATAAATCAAAATTTCGGGACGTTTAAAACAAACAAAATAGAAAAAGTGGGAACAAGAAATTTCAATACAATGTTCCTTCCTCTTCGGTATTTGTCGTTGATGTCAAAAAATGTATATTTTGCGTAGACCCCGTAAATGAACATGATTCCATTTCATGTCTCTTATCAATTTAACAGCGAAAATTATCCCTAAGAAAAAATGAAATTTGTTTTGCGTGTCTTCCAATGGGACATGTAATCAAGTTTTCTAAAACGAAATCAATCAGCAAAAAATGCAAGCGTAAGCACAGTGAATTCATTTGCGATAATCCTACTGGGCGCCCCCCAGTAGAATCGGAGAAAGGCGACAGCCAGGCTGGAAAAACGCAGTGTTTTGACCCTGTTATTTAACTCTCAATAACATTTTTGTTACTAGTAAAATTACTTTTTTATTCAAAAATCTCTCATGATTGACTACAGCAACTTAGGACATCATACCCCACATCATCGATGCCACTTCTCCTCTCTTCTGATTTCAATTTCAGAATACAAATAAAATTATTCGCGACAGTAACGCCATCTATGAGCGTGAATATATAACATACTCCCCACCTTGAAACCCCAGGGTTTCAAGAAATTACAGAAGTTCACTAACAAACAGTATTACAACCTTTACACAAGTTAGTAAAAACACAAGATACACAATAATCGATACATATATATAAGAAACAATAATACAAAACTCATATTTACAAAATTAAAGATTACACATTAATTATGTTCCATAGGCAATACACAAATTTTTGAAATGGCTCTTTTACAAGTACTAGACTGCGTTTTAATTTTAACAACACGAATTTTTTTATCATCTCCAAAATAAATTTTAATTATCCTGCCCATGGCCCATTTATAACAAGGCAAATTATCTTCTATTAATAAAACTAAATCTCCTAATTTTACACTATTTTTCTCGAACATCCATTTGGATCTCTGTTGTAATTGACTGAGATAGTGACGATGCCAAAATTTCCACATACATTGCACAAGTCTAGTAATTTTTTGCCATTTTTTGAGATGACTCTCCTTAAAGATTGTTAAATTAGGCTCAGTTAAAGATGTTAAGGACCTGTTTACCAAGAAGTGTGCAGGAGTAAGAACTTCAAAATCGTCCTCGTTAGCTGACAAAGGACAAAGAGGACGAGAATTTAAAATTCCCTCTATTTGAACAATTACCGTTAATAACTCTTCGTAAGTTAAGTTTATTCCCTTAACAACTCTTTTTAGATGATATTTAAACGACTTTATAGCTGCTTCCCAAAGGCCACCAAAGTGTGGGGATCTTGGTGGAATAAACCTCCACTCAATACCTTCTGCAGCTAAATAGCCTGCCAGCTTTTCATCTGGTTTTTTAACCATTTGATGAAGCCTTTTAATTTCTTTATTAGCTCCTACAAAATTCCGTCCATTATCTGAAAACAACCTTGCACACTTACCTCTTCGAGCCATGAATCTCTTTAGAGCTGCAATAAATGAATTTGAAGACAAATCAGAAACGATCTCAATGTGCACAGCCTTAAAACAAAAGCACACAAAAATACAAATATAAACTTTCTGTAAAGCACCTTTACGCTGAGCCTTACTCTTAATATAAAACGGCCCACAGAAATCGGCTCCAGCACAATTAAAAGCAAAATCTGGAGAAACTCTTTCCTTGGGCAAATTGCCCATGATTTGAGTCGACACAGTTGGTTGGACTTTGAAACAAATGATACATTGATGAACAATTTTTCTACAACTATTACGTCCATTTAGAGGCCAGAATTTTTCTCTAACAAGATAGAGTAACGAAGAAGCACCAATATGTAAATATTTTTTATGAAAATGTTCTATTATAATTAGAGTTAACTTGTGACCCTTTGGCAAAATTATTTGATGCTTTTTATTAAAACTCAAATTACTATTACCTAACCGTCCTCCGACTCTTAATAATCCCTTAGAATCCAAGAAAGGATTCAAAGTTTTTAATTTACTACCTGGAGGCACACAGTGTTGGTTTTGGAGACTATTAATATCCTTAGTAAAGGTCTGTGTTTGGACACCTTTAATTAAGAATGCCTCTGCTGCATTCAACTCCTTTGCATTCAGTGGACCTGTTGTCTTCACTGCGCCCTTTAAGTTCTTGACAAACCTGAAAACATAACTTAAAACACGAATGATGTTAATGTAATTGTTACTTATTTCAAAAAGACACTCTAAAAAACTAGGAGCAGTACAAAGAGAAAGGTGAATCATAGAATCCTTATTTAGTTCTGAGTTCTTTTCAGTTCCTTTAACCTCTAGAAGATATTCATCATCTGAAACATCAGGATTGTCCTTGAAGTGTGGCCAGCTACTAGATGACAAGAAAGAAGGTCCATTCCACCAAATGTCTAATTGTTGGATCTTTGAAGGAAAAATACCTCGTGAGATGAAGTCTGCGGGATTCTCAGCAGTTTTAACATAATGCCAATGAAAATCCTTTGTATTCTCTTGAATTTTGGTGACACGATTAGCTACAAATACCTTCAGAGAGCTGGGTGGAGTTTTAATCCAAGCCAGCACCACGGTAGAGTCTGAGTACAAATGTATTTCATGAAATTCAAGTTGTAATGATGATATAACCTTTACGATAAGTTTTGAAAGTAATTCAGCAGCACAAAGTTCTAAACGTGGAATACTTATTTCCTTGATGGGAGCCACTCGAGATTTGCTGCACAAGAGTGACACCTTAATGTCACCATAACTTGATACAGATCTAATGTAGACGGCACAACCATATGCATCTTTCGAAGCATCTCCGAAGCCTATAAGGTCAACTTTCAGTGCCTTAGAAGTTAAAACATGTCGTTCTACAGTTACATTTTTTAATTGACTCAATTCAGAACTGAATTTTTCCCACTCTCTACTTAAGTGTAAAGGAACTTCATCGTCCCAATCAATTTTTAAAATCCATAATTTCTGCAAGAAAATCTTGGCTGTAATTATCAAAGGTCCTAAGAGACCTAATGGGTCAAACAATCTGGAAATATCAGATAGCATTGTTCGCTTTGTTGCTGGACTCACAATTTTTTGAACACTAAAACAAAATGTGTCCTTTTTAGGATTAAATTGTAATCCTAAGGTTTTTAATGTTGTTGAGTTGGGATTATCAAAATTGTATTCTCGGTCCGACGTTGGAACATTGTGTAACAGACTAGGATTATTTGAACTCCACTTATGAAGCTCCATGCCCGCTGATTTTAACAACAGTATTAACTGGTCTTGTAGTTCAATGGCAAAAGATAAGTCCTCGGTACCACTTAGAATATCGTCGACGTAAAAGTCTTTACCAGCAGCGGCAGCTAAAGGATACCTGTTTTCTTCATCCCAACATAATTGTTGAAGTACTCTTGTTGCCAAGTAAGGAGCGCACTTGGTTCCGTAGGTAACAGTGAGCAACTTAAATACGCGTAATTTCTCTTCCTTTAAACTTTTCCAAAAAATACATTGTAAATCACACTGATCTGGATGTATCCAAATTTGACGATACATCTTTTTTATATCGGCAGTGAAAACTACAGAATGTTTTCGAAACCGCAACAAAATAGCGAACAAATCATCTTGGACAACCGATCCTGAATATAAATTATCATTCAGCGATTGTCCAGATGACGTTGCCTCTGATGCGTTAAAAACCACGCGTAATTTGGTGGTACTACTCTCTGGCCTAAAAACGCCATGATGAGGCATATGCCCCAAATTCTCATACTCTGTTAAAAATTCCCGGTAGAGTTGCAAATACTCAGGATCTCCTTCCAAACGTTTCCAAAGAAAATTAAATCTTTTAATTGCTATGTGTTTTGACTCGCCTAAACATGGGGGCTCTATCTTAAACGGCATTTTAACTACATAGGTTCCATTGTCCTTTCTGAAATGTGTCTTCATAAAGTGATCCTCACAAATTAAACTCTCCTCATCTGGTAATTTTTTCCCTTCAACTTCCTCAATTTCCCAAAATTTCCTTAAATTTGCATCCAAATCCTCTATTATTAATCCACAATGAAAAGTAGTTTTGTTCTCGATTGGAACACTTCCGGTAGCAACATACCCAAACACTGTATTTTGAAAAGCAATTTCTGAATCCGGAAACCTAATTTGACCCGTTCTCAAAAGTTCGTAAAATATTTGGGCTCCTAATAAAATATCCACCTCTCCAGGTTTATTGAAACTCACATCTGCTAATTTGAAATTACCTAATTCTAGCGTATTAATGTCAAATTGCCTGGAGGGTAAATGATCTGTTATTTCCGGTACTACTAATAACTCAATTTCTTTTTCAAAACTTCCACTATCGTTCGAAATTTTTGTTTTTACAATCCTATTAACAACAGAAGAAGACTGATTTAATCCGGAGACCACTATGCTTCGTTTTTGTTTTTTCAAATTTAATTTATCGGCTAAACGTTTCGAAACGAAATGACTCATACTTCCAACATCTAGCAACGCACGTGCGCTCGTAAATATTCCTAAACTATTTTGAATCATGACCTTCGCAGTACTTAATAAAACCATCTTTTTTGCTTTTACATTTGTTGCAGTGAATGAATGTGTAGTGCTCGCAGGTGGCACATTCGATGGAGAATTAATACTGGGATCGGGATTTTCTATTCGCGGAACAAATACATTTGACCTTGGATTTAATGCTAAGCTTTCATTTTCCGAACGAGCTTCGGTTGCATTTTCTTTTATATGCAAAAGTGTGTTATGCCTTCTTTTGCAAATATAACAGTTAGATTTTGAATAACAATTAGCCACTTTGTGATGATTTAAGCAATTAAAACATAACTGCTTATTTTTAACAACCTCTATTCTCTCTTTAACAAGCATATTTTTGAATACAGGGCATACATTAAGAGAATAATTTTCATTAGATTTACAGACTACACATTTTGGAGTTTTAACCTCCGATACAAATACCTTTTGTGGACTGTATTCTTTACGATATTTTTGCGACTGAATTACGACTTGCGGCTTTGAGAACACATTACTATCGTTTTTGAATTTTGACGATGCATAAATATCGCAATGCCTAGCCAAATCTGGTGGCACATACCAAGATTCTCCTTGTTTCACGCCAATATGAATTTGTAATTCACGATCTAATGAATCAAATATTTTTTCGGAAACCATAAGTTCACAAACTCCCTTAAAATCATTTACCTTTCTTAATTGACAATAGTAATCAAATGCTGCACTAAGTCGCGAGGCAAATTGGATATAACTTTCGTTTGGGCGTTTTTTCGCTTTACGGAAATTATTTAAAACTTCTTGTGGTGTGGATTGAAATTCTTTTAATACTAATTCTTTTAATTTGTCATACATACACAATTCATCCTCACTTAAATATATCATTAAATTGGTAGCCCTTTCCCCCAAGATATTTAATAGAATTTCTGACTTAAATTGTTCTGGGACATTTTTGGTTTTGAAAGCTCTTTCAAGCGATTGGAAAAATAAATTATACGATTCTGCACGTGTCGGAACTGGTATTGTTAAGGTTTTGACACTTTTTATCAAACATTCTAAACTGGAATTTAAATCGGAATCGCTACTTGACACATTAACATTTTGTGTTACTTTTTGTAAATTCGCGAGCTCAAGTTGTCTTTCTAATTGCGCGAGTTTCAATCTTTCTAATTCTAGTTTTCGTGCTTCATTTTTCTCGTAATCTTTTTTCTTTTCAATTATTGATTCAACTACAGTTTTTACGACTTCAAGATTATTTTTATAAATATCGCTCTTTTCAATTAAATCTTTAATAGTAAGTACTTTGGCACTTGCCGGAACACTGATTTCTAGTTCTTCTGCAACTTCGATTAATTCACTCTTTTTAAGTTTTGAAAGCATTTTGATTGAAAGGAGAACTCTAAATATATGCAACTCATACAATGAAACTAATACACCATTTTGGAAAACATACTAAAATAAACAAAAGTGTACTCACAGTTACCCAAAACGGAACGGACCCAATTGTAATCCAATAGTGAGGAAACAAAAACTATAATCCAGTAAAGTTGAAACTATTTTCCATTAAACAGTCACTTTCACCATTATTCAATGTTCAATACGAAACTTTCCAATGAACGAACAATCCATATTTTTTCTGTTCTCCGGCTCGACGGACCACTTATGTTATTTAACTCTCAATAACATTTTTGTTAATAGTAAAATTACTTTTTTATTCAAAAATCTCTCATGATTGACTACAGCAACTTAGGACATCATACCCCACATCATCGATGCCACTTCTCCTCTCTTCTGATTTCAATTTCAGAATACAAATAAAATTATTCGCGACAGTAACGCCATCTATGAGCGTGAATATATAACAGACCCCAAAGGTCGTGAATAAACATACCTTAAATTATTGAGGTGTAAATTACTTGAAACATGCACAGCTGTGATATTAAGTAGTTTACGCAAGAAAGAAAGAAATACAATTCTTGACAACGCATCTCAGCGATCTTTTCCAAAAAAGGAAATAGCTGAAAAATTAAAATTACTCATCATTAGATAGGAACGTTTATTAGTTTATACTTTCGGTTCTCGGTAACGGCTAAAATTACGAGGTACCTGTTTTAAAGTTAAAAACATACCCTCTCATCAGAATTACTATTAAAAGCGCGAAAGATATAATTATACAAAATTTTGAATGTCATGTTTCGATTCTCTTACCGAGTTATTAGAATCGCTGCATCAGTGAAACTTATTCTAAGGCTGCTCTGAGCAGATATTCATTTCTGAACTTCCTTAACTGCTTCCTCATCTGACCGCATGTAACATTTAGGGCTTTTTTCAACAATAGATTTTATAGGTGTAACGTATGTATATGTATCGGCAATAATAGGAAGATTTCTAAATAAATTTATGTTATATAACTCCGTTCACAGAGACATTATGAACTATGCATGTGCCATCTGGGGTTATTGTCCTAGCACAAATTTAAACATTCCTAGTTATTTTCATATTAAAACACTTTGGATGATAACTAACTCCACATGCGTCGTGTCTTACGCTGATATTAAAAAAAGGTATTCATATAATTCCATTAAACAATGCTTCCAACAAACAGCTCAAAGTTTCTACAATAACATTCTCGATATCCAAAATACCTCCACTACACCCCAAATCCTTTAAATCAAACCGTCCTGTAACATTTACTCTATTAATTATCCAAATCATTTACCTAAATTTTGGTTTTTCAGTACTCCCCCCACCCCCACCTATCTCTTGCACTTGGAAAAACATGCAGAATCCAGGTTTCTACTCATGCACCAGTGGTAAAGGGATTAGTGGCTCGGGAGTTGCAACAAACTTACTGGAGTTTCAGCCTTCAGAACTATGGAATTGGGTCCTTTCTCTTTTTTAAATTAAAATTCTACATTAAATTTCTAAATTATCTTTCATCAAAAATAACTTTTATTTCTTTTATTTTTAACCCCCCATGTTTATATTATTTTCTTTTTTACGTAACACATTTAACTTGTCAAAAATAATAAGTCATCTGTAAGAATAAAGAGCTCGAGGTAAGGAAATTTTATTTGTTCTTATTTTTCTTACCATGTCTCTATGGCTAGAATAAAGTCCAAAATCTTTCAAGTAAAGTCAAATACTGAATCCTCGTTGAAGATATTTTTTGGAGAATAATGTTTCGTTCCCGCGTTGCTTTGAAGGAATGGCAGCTGTTTGAAACGATAAATTCGCAGGATTCCGTTTAGGAAGTTTTATATTATTTCATTTTGCATCAAAAGAAGTAAATACATCAGAACATATTCTATTTCGAAGGTATCGAGAGTCGATGCAGACCTTATTTAATTGACAGTATTAACTTCTAAAACACACAAAAATCTCTCTAAGCAAATGGCAATTTCTTTGCAGAATTTCGTAAATAGTTCGAATAACTTAAAGAACCTATTTAATTGGAACAAATTCCCGAGATATTCATCACAAAACTGTTAGGAGTACATAAATGTTATTTCTTTTTAAAATGGCTAACTAGAGGTTCATTTAATTTTTTATCTACATTACTCTTTAAAAAAAGTTTTATTAATTTATATTTCGTATTTTTACTATTTTAATGTCTAAAAATATTATTTTTTTTTACTTAAAAATAAAAAAACTCAATGTTTTTCCATTTTGAAATACCATTTAGTAATGGAAGGAAAAACCGAAAATTAAAAGATAACACACTAAACCTTATTTCATTCTCTTGATATTTCGTGTAATTTGAGTTCAACATATCGTATGGATTACTGGAGATTAGCGACTGAAAGTTTGGAATCAAAATGTTTTTTTTATACAGATATCCAACTGTACAAAGGTTTTTAAGCATTCAAATTCGTTATTAGTTTAAAAAAATACCTATTATTCCGCACTTTTCATAATTTTATTTATATTTTTATAATTATATTTATGTTATAATTTTATACAATTATATTTATGTTATAAATGTGCATAATTATACTTATGTTATAATTTTATATAATTATATTTATATTTTATAATTATATTTACTATAATTTTATTTTTATTATTACATTTATATATGAACAAACCATAAAAGAAATGAGCTACTTGGAAATAATTGAAACGATAGTTATCCTTTATAATTACAGGCATTAGGAAAAAATAAACTGATATTTTTTAATCATTCTTTCTTTATAGAGTAACATAATATTTTGAGGTATTACTACTAATAGATTTTATGAATGATACGTATATATACGTACCTGTAGTAACAAAAAGGCTTAAATCTGTAGAACGTATTCTGCTGCAATTTTTCAAAAAAGCAATATGCTTTTCACCATTTGCAGAACTTTTTAAAAGGATGTTTGTACCTTCGCTCGAATTAGTTCAGTATTTGCTCTTTTGTACGAATTATTCGTGTTAGGGTTATGTAGAAGTAGGTTTTTACTCCTTAAGCCATTCCGCTGGGTCGACGTTTCCGCGGTAGCCTAGTGGACAAGCGGCCGGCGGTTTTTCGTTCAGTCACGGGTTCCATCCTTGACCGTCTAAGGCCCGCCGTGTAGCCGGGGCTGATGCACGTTAAATCTGTTCGGGGCCCAAAGTCCTCCCATTGGCGTGGTGTGGATGTTAGGAGAGGGGGTGCCAGCTTAAGTGTCGTCCTAGTCATTGGACCGTGGTTCAAAATTACGAGGTCCGTCGCCAATACCCCTCGTGTTACTTCTAGTGCGACGTTAATAAAAACTAAACTAATCCGCTGGGTCGACAATGGACGAGATTTTAATTAACAATGACGATTGTATTCGTAAGATAATGTTTCTCAAATATTTACGCCAAATGATAGAATATTACATAAAATGTTTAGCGAAAAAGAACCATCTGAATCACGTAAACATACGACGGATGCGTTCAGTTTATATATCTATCCATAGCTTTTAAAAATGTTTAGATAGCTTTGACTGCTGAAATAATTTATGTTGTTTCGAATGAAATCATGTACAATTTTATCCACTTACTTTCGAAGTTAAATAATACATATATTCTTTGTTTTACACTTTTCGGCATATTACAGTCATTAATAAAATAAATTGCTTTCTTATCCATTTTAAATAAAAAAAAATTGTCCAACTGATGTCATCGTAATTCATTTTATTATTTTTTGACATATAATACTCTTTTATAACTAAAATATTTAATTACATTCTAAATAATTTTTATTTATTTTGCTTGAAAAAAATTAAGCCTTAAAATTTTGTAAAAAAAGTTCGACATTTTTAAAATTTAAAATTATAAAAACACTCCCATAATTTTCCGTATTGGATTACCAAATAGTAATGGCATCAAAATTAAAAATGGACTCGCGCACCAACACTTACTGCATTCTCACGATTTTAAAAGAAATTTAAGTTTTACATGTTATATAGATCACTGGTTGAAATCTCATGAAAGTATGGAATTAAAGTGTTTTTTTTTTTTTTTTTTTAAAAAAGAATTCACCTGTGTAACATTTCGATGCGTTTCAATTTCTGATTGTTTATAAACATTCTTAACATTTCAAACTTTTTACAAGTACATTTAAGCTTTGCTGCCTGGCTATGTAAATTTCGTTTGATTTCGTTTTTTTTTGTTAACGTCGAAATACAAGCAATACGAGGGCTATTGGCGATGGACCTCGTAATTTGGAACCAAAGTCAAGTGACGAGGACGACACCTTAGCTTTCGCCTATCCTCTTATAACTGCCACACCACGGCATGAGAGGACTTTGAGCTTCGACAGAATAAACGTGCATCAGCACCGGATACATTTAGGGTCTTTAGTGGCATCAACGTTCGAAAAACGAATCGATAGAAACCGCGATTCACGCCCGTCACCACTAAGCCACCGCTGCCACGCCTTAATTTGTTGATATTTCAATATAATTACATCGGGTAATTGCTTCCTCGGTCCTTAAAATTGAATATTTTCTATCAATTGACTGATGCCAACAAAAGAGAAATTTTATAACTTTGAATGCTTAAGACATTCATTAAACCTATAAAAAACGTTTCTTAAAAAAATCATTCTAAATTCGGTTCGAAATAAATTTTAAGAAATTTCGAAACAGTGGTTGATTTTTAAATTATGATTTACACATACTAAAAGAAAAAGATATTGGTAGCGAAGCAGTTTCTTTTTAGAGGGCTTTTTAGTAATTTTGGTCCATTAACGTCAAAATTTAGTTCCTGGTTTACAAGAAACTGCAATTTTAATTTTTTCCTCTGAAAACTAGAAGAGTTAAATTCAAAAAGCATAACATCTTTCTACGTCCTATTCATTCAAATTCAACTTATTTTAACGAAGAATACTGGCATACTTTGGAGTATTTATCCATGGACGAATTCGTTTTTCTCTTCTAATCTTGCGACAAATTTGTATATTTAACCATATATTTAGCTGGATAGTGTCATTTAAAGTAAATCACTTTCTTTACAATATTGAGATTTCATTTTAGTCCCTATGTTTTATTTTCATTCCCCGTGGGTAATTAACTGATACTAATGTTTTCCGCTCGGATGAGAGTTACCAAATTTATAGAGGGCTTCTTCTTCGAGAACTGATCAACATTCTCTGATTACCTGATTAAATTAATGATTAAGTTTTATCGTCCAAAGTAGTTTCTCTGTATAAAACACAACAAAATGCGTGATTTTGGGGTCAAAGGTTACGCTGTTCTAAGTTTAGGACAAAAAAAAATAGACTTAAAAGAAATTTTTTTGTGATAGGAATATTAAGCGTTCATATTTGGCCTAGCACTTGTGACAGATGTAATAAAAGTTATTTGTGTCTTGTAATAGCTACTCTCAAAAACCTCCACCTTCAAACTGCATTTGGAAAAGAAATGAACAAACAGCGAAAGAAATGAGCTGCGTCACAAAGGAAAAGAACTGCAGATGGCAATAATTGGAGCGGAAGTTATTTTTCATAATTACAGGTATTGGGGAAATTTAAACATATTTTAGAACAGTGATTCAAAATTAAGTAATATATAATTGCGAGGCATTTTTACCAATAGATTTTGTGGACTTTATGTATAAATATGAATCGGCAGTTTCAGGCAGTCTTTGGGTTTTAATTATGTTTGTCTTTTATATTTCTTCAAAGAGTGTTGAATCACTGTTCTGAAATATTAGCCTTAGAGCACGTACACGTTTCCTATAAAAGCAGACTTGTTTTTGTTCGGTTTGATCTTAGAAATTTGTTAAAATTCGCTAAGTATTTTTAATATTTTTATCATATTTTGTTTTAGTGATTTGATTATTTATGGATTTAAAAAAAAAAAACTGAAACAAAAGTTGTTACATAAATGAGTACATATAAAGAACTATTCTCGTATATTTTTATTTTCCTAAAGTGTGTAATAAAGGGATATATATATACATATATATAATTTAAAAAAACTATAATGCAATATATGTCTACGAATGGGGAACGTGTGTGCTTGCGAGTAAAAAACGTTCTTTAAGGAGAGGCTGTGCTTGTCCATAAAACTGATTAAAACGTTGTCTTTGAGACTCCTCATCCTTACTTAGTACTTGTTATTTGGTTTCTCTCCGGACAGTGGTATTTCAATACTTTATGACAGCGGATTATACAAAATTATGTAAATATGTTCAGGAAAAGTTTGTAACAGTAGTGGGACTATGATAAACACTTCACGCCTCAGGTCATCCATCATTAAATACAAAATTTAATTTATTACAATCAGTCTTAGGTCACAATACAGGGTTTGCTTGATGACACACGATATTTAGGTAAAAACATGAGCACCCTTCTAAATTGAAGGATTTCAGGTCCATACTTGGAAATTTTAATTTGAATATGTTACGGAGAATTCGAAACTCACGGATACGCCTTCCATGTGTAGGGTTAGAAACTAAAAAAGAATGCAAAACTCAATGGATGTGTAATGAGAGATTTCGGATCAAACAATTACATAATTTTGAAATGTGTATGAAATAATGTATTAAATTTCTAACTTGAACAATGAAAATTTCATGTTCGGGTGTGTGTGTGTGTTACTCGCTCATTTAAGTACCTTTGGTTAAAAAAAGATTTGATACTGTTGGAAATAAATTACCCGGATCCCGCCAGGAGGCGCCTTTGTCTCGTGTGAGTGAGAGCGCACGGGTTCA
>BMAW01077939.1:35742-47199 GCA_019974015.1 Nephila pilipes | reverse complement strand
CACGTGGAGTCCTAAAATAAATGTGTAATTGAAATAACTGCTCTCCCTATATTTTTTGGACTTGGTGAATCTCCAACAGATACAAAGCCTTTTACATTTCACTCGGGTTCCGTTTAGATTCTGTCGTTGGAAAAATGTAACGTTTATTTCGAACAAAGTTCGGTGCTTTTTTTCTTTTGTTAATAATCATCTCTTTAACGCGTCATTGCTAATTTTTAAATGATTTAAGTGGAATGATCTGCGCGACATTTATGTAATTTATGAATATTTGATGAATAGAAAAATTTATAAATATAACAATTCTTTTTACGTTTATTCTCTTTGGGAGTAATTATAAAAATACCAAAAATAAATTAAAAAAATGCGTATATTAATAAAATAAGGCTCATAACACAAAACTGCAAACATTTTAACCATTAAATGTTATTTATTGGCATTGGGAAGAAAAAAATATTTTTAATCTGATTTAATTTATATTATGTATATAAATCCGGAATTACTTACCACTCAGTAATTATGGAATTTATGTCAAAATGCATAGAAGTAATGGAAATGTTCAACTGCTTTTAAATTCCGCTTTTGGCGAATGATGTCATTCATGCACTGCTTTCCAGCAGTTGCGGTTATTGTAAACAGTAGGATTCAGTTTTATCCGTGTAGGAAGTATTATATTTCCCTCTTCCATCGATAGAAAGTATTAATCATAAAGTCAGATACATCAGAACATAGTTCATTTCGAAAGTCGATGCAGAGCTCATTCAATAGACTGTAATAATATCTAAAAGAGAAATCTCTTTACGCAAATGCTAATTTCCAAGCAGAACGTAAATATTTCGCCTAGTAACATATGCATTGGATTTTATTGGTACAAATCCCTGAGATAATTTTTTAAAAATTATTAAGTACACATAAATAAGTTTTTTTTTGTCCAGGTGATTAATCCGCAGTTAATTAAATTATTCATCTATATTACTCTTTAACTAAAATTTTTCAGTTCCTTAGTTTTATTATTTTTATGCGTACAAAAATATTCGACATTTGTTCAACCTAAAATTAAAAATAAGACAATATATTTTTCCTGTTTGAATTACCATTTACTAATTGCAGCGAAAATAAAATGTTATAAGTTCTTACACCATCCTTTACTGCTCTCTTATCTTAAGATATTTTGTACAATTTGAGTTTTTCATATTCTATGGATCACTAGAGGAAATCGCCTGAAAATTCCGAATAAAAGATTTCTTCTTTTGACAATGAGAATCCAAATGTGTGATGTCTTTGATACATTATAATTTTTTCTTATTAATTTATGTCAATATTTATCAATTCGTAATTTTTACAATTGCATTTAATTTTTATTTGTGCCATACTATGTTGAAGTCTTAACATAATTACATCATGTAATAATACATTGAATTTTTCAATTCAAAAACGAAATCATTTTTTTCTCCTAATCTTACAATACATGTCTTTAATTTATAATACAACTGGGTTGTACATTTAGATGTTAGCCACATTAATTAATTTCATATATATTGACATTATAATCTAACGCCTGTTTCTTCTGTTTTTCATTTTTATTACCCTTGAGTTATTAACCCAGATGCTCATTTTTCTCCCTCGAATGAGAACTCATTGAGGGCTTCTTTTTTAATAACAGTATCTGATCACATTTTTGTAGATACAAAGTTATACCGGAAAATTTTGTTGGCTTTAAATCCTACAAAATGTAAGATTTTGAATCCTGCTGTTTTACCGCTATAAGTTTTTTGTGAAAAAAATATTCAGACAAAATAACACATGTAACCGATTCTTATGTCAAAACTGCTTTAACATGAAAAGAAATCAACAGCATCTCGTGGTAAATTACTATATTTTTAATGACATAAAATATCACAGTTGCAAGGACAGAAATAAAACATTTACCAATAAGTTTAGAAAATAAAAAGTTTATCACAAGTTTACTTAAGCCTAGCTCAGGGTTGGACAGCGAAATGGTAGACATTAACTCCTCGAAATCCAAGCTCTGTCTGCCGTAAAAACACTGGGCGGTTAGTCCACACCCTAGCTATAATGACTTCCATCATGGGGCGCCATGTACAGTCCCATTTTGAAGTTATCGTGTTACAAACTCCCTCTTTGGTTCCGTTGACGTCTCGGCTCGGATCCAGAAGGTAATTTCGTGGGGCGTTCTCATTTCCTTAGAGGAGCCACAGGTCCAATGTCTCTTTCTACTCCAGGCTCATGGAAGTCCTTGAGGGCAGAAATGTGATAAGCTCCAAGGACTTGGTCTGGGTTTGCTGGGTCGGCAATCTCATATGATACTGGTGATCTCAAGGTGAGAATGAGGTAAGGATCTTCCCTCTTTGGCATGAATTTCTTGCATCTGTTGTTCCGACTTATGGGACGAATGGTTAACCCAACTTTGTCACCAGATTTGTAGAATTTTCATCTTTTTCGTCGATCGAAGTTTCCTTTCTGACGATCCTGTTTCTGTTCAACTCTATCTTTGACATCCAAGATTGAATTGGCAAACCTCTTGAGATAAGGGGTGATTTCCGGTACAAAGTTGTCGTTGTCAATCACTTGTCGTATACCATGCCTGATATCGTCTGAAGTTCTCAACTGTCTTCCAAATTGTAAATAGGCAGCCGTGTGCCAGGTGGTGTCGCAAACTGAAGTATTCATCGCGAACCGAATTAGAGGTTAACTTATCCTCCCAAGCCGAATGCTCTCCCCCACCAGAATTACTAATTTAGGCATCAAGTCTAGATTTTTTCATTCTGATGGGTTCGCTTGCGGGAGGTAGACGGGGATGAGGTCTTGCGTAATCTCTAGGAATTCACAATTTAGTTGCATGACATCACTTATGAACTGCTCAGAAGACCATATCATGCGAATACTTCTTCGATAAGTATTTTAGCACAATTTTCAGCACTGACTTTAGCAAGAGCAAAGAGTTCTACCCATTTGGTGCTTGTATCTTCTACAATAAAGATCCACCAATTAGAAGTGGGAGTTTCCGGAAGAGGGCTAGAAAGATCAACGGCCAGCGTTTCAAACCTTTGTGCATAGGCTAGAGTTCTCAAGAGTCCTGCTGGTTTTAGGGATGTTGGTTTATAACGATTGCATTCAGGACAAATCTGTATGTAATCTGAGATGAAGTTTTTCATACCTCGAAAGTAGTATTGGGATGCAGTCTTCTTGGTAGGTGTTCTCCACGCCATAATGACCAGCTGTCGGCGCATCGGGGTATTATTGAAAGATTCTTTCTCGTTCCTGTGTAGGAACTACAAGTTGAGTTTTATTAACACTAAACATACCATAAACTGTCTTTTGACCGGTTATGAACTTTTGCAGTGAAAATGGGCATATCATCTTATCGCTTTTTCACATTGGACTTCATGACTTTTTCTATTAATTAAAAACAGTTAATATTGCATTATTTTTTTTATTTGTATTTTGTATTTTTTGAATAATATTTGTCGTACACCCCACATTATTGCTTTATGAGGTTATTGGATCAGAAATTACAATGTACATGCATATTAAAGTATGGTATTCAGTTCATTACAATTAAATTAAATTTAGTGCAGACTTGACCGATCAAATGGAGAGGAAATATACAACAAAATGTACGTCTAGCAGATGGCCACACCAAGTATTTTTCAATATCTTTGAATTAGTTGGCATCAATGTATGGATTTTAAACAAGCAAATGACAGGAGAAAATATCTCGAGACAAGAATTTTTACTCCAGATAGCAGTAGAACCTGCCGCCGAATTTCGAGAAGCCAGTGAACAACCAAAAGAAAGAACAAATACAAAACGATCGTTGCCTAAATCTGCGACAGATTCTTATCAATGTAGGACTTGTCAAAAAGGATATTGTAACAAAAATAAAACCATCAAAATATTTGTTCTAAATATGAAAAATCTGTATATGGATAACGCTGATATGTGGAGACACGCTGTATATGTAAAAAATGCGATGAGCAATGAATTAAAAATTCTTATTCTTTGTGTTTGTAATAGAAAATAACAGTATACAATTTTGTTTAATTATAATAAAGTTAATTTGTTTATTTTCTTCCAAGTATCCATATCTCATACATTCAAACATGAAACACAAAGTTCAGTCATTTGATCGGCTATGGTAGAAATAGGTATGTATTAAGTGTTGGTATCTTTAGTTTTAACGTCGCACTAGAAACCATGCAGGGAGTATTGCCATGTGACAAATATACAGGAAGACATTCAGTGGTAACAGAAAGTGGTGTTAAATTATATTCATTTATTAATGGGTTTTCTTTAACTCACATTGTGACTTTGTCTGGGTCAAATGTAACTTTGTCTGATTCAAAACCTTAAAAGCTTTTTCTCACATTTTAAAGTGCTCAAATGAGCTGAAATTTTCTATACTCAATTGTTTTGGATGACTATACGATATTTAAATTATAATTAATAAAAATTGATAGATTAAAACTAATTATTTAAAGGTTTAAATATCACGCCAAGTTTCTCTCCAAGTCGCTAAATAGTCGCCAAATCCGTCTTATAGTAATTTATCATATGCTTTAATTTTAATTACATGCAACTTAATTGATTAATATATTGATTAATTGAGCTAAAAATTTTCACACTTATTTATTTCAGATAATAGATTTAATAAAGGTCAAATAATAAAATAAATTATTGAAACTAATTATTGAATAAATTCAATTGGACTCAACGTTCCCTTTTGCTCTTAAAATTTAAGGTATAAAAATTATGTTACGCAAAGTGTGAATTTTGAAAGAAAACTCATGTTCAAAAAACTCGTTTTCATCCGGTGGTATTACTTTTTTCCAAAAGTTTAGTCCTTGAAGTTTTAATAGGGGAGAAATTTATGTACTTTACATTTTAATTTAGTTACAATAGATTGATTCTCAAGTTCACATTTTCCTTTTGTTTGTGGGTGGTGGTAAGTTGTTAGTAAATGTTTGACATTATAATTTCTAAGGCAATGACCGAGTCTAGATGGGATAAAAGCACCTTTTCTGTCAGTAATTTAGATAACATTTGAATTTGAAAAAATGTTTTAGAATGTTAATATGAGTTTCAGAATGTTTATTTTTTGAAAGAAAAGCCAAATGTTACTTAATTGCATGATCAATTACAGCGTGAAGATATTTTTTGAAGAGTTATGACACTTAAACCCTCCGACAGTATCACCAGAAAGATATTCAAAAGATTGATCAGTGGATAGAACAGTCTATAAGAAACGAAATCTTTTTATTTATTTGATAACATCTTCAAACATACCTTTTTATTTATTCTACGAACTAAATTTCTTTCCATAAGATTTTGTTCATGACTTACAGGGTTTCCTTTGCACTGGGAAACAAAGTTTGACATGGGTAAGTTACTCAAGAAATGTGGTTGGCTCAAAAGGCACATTTGTGACCAATGATATGCATTTAGAATGTCTTGACTGATACAAATTTCGCCAGGGAAAGGTGATACTCTCTATTGGCGATGAAAGTTATGAATTGTGGTCCATTGCCAAAATGTGGACGAGGATTAATGAGCATGCGGCCAAGAGTAATTTTGGAAATTAGGCCTGAAATAGTTTTGTGCTCGAAGTAAAAATGGTGTTGGTTGCCTGTTCGCAAAAGGTGAAAGTGGTCTTTTATGAAAATTGGTCTACTTCTAATCGTAGGTTCATTGTTTTTGACTTTACTTGAGTCAGAAGTAGATTCTTGTATTTTGAAAGGTTTACTTTCCACTGTGAGCCATTCTGAAGGAGAGTTAGATGGATTGATCGTCATTAATTCTTTTAAATAAGTAGGCAACCCATCTGTTAAACTTTTCCAATTAATTGAGGTGAAAGCCCAAATTTCTCCCAGAATTTAATTTCTAATGAAATTGTTCTTCTAGAGTCTCATTCAGGTTAAACTTATGTTGGGAAAAATCAGTAAAGTTAATTACAATGGCCTCAAGATTTCAGTTAGAGCACAACAAAGATAATTAAAATTAGAAATATTCAAGCATGAATTGATATACTGAGTTAAATGCAGAACCCTTCAAAAAGTTTGAAATATATTTTAATTTCTATTCTTAATCCCTATTACTATGTTTACATGCATGATAAAATGATTTTATCCCGCAATTCAAATTTCTACACACTGTCAGGATCAAAAGGGATAACATGAAGTTCATTTAAAGGGTTTTGTATCTTATCATTCTATGAATTAATATTATCTCTTCCTGTTTCAGGATTTTGGGAGTTTTTTTGGGGTGAACTTTCCAACAAGCTACAAAAATGGTAGCTCCTAATTAGAACCTGTAAGTAAAGATGAAAATAATTTTTTTTTATCTGACTATGAATGTATGATGTCACTAAGGAAAAGGGCAAATATTCAACAGCCCTGTACATAACGCTATATTATGAAACACTCGTTTTCTTCCAAATTATGATAAGAACACGATTCAAGCAAGTAAAGTGAAATTGGTATTTCATCAATGGTGAAGATTTTGATATTAAAAAACATAATCTGCTCCATACTTTACTAGATTAGGCCAAATTTCTACTTGTTTCAGAGACCATTCGAAGGTATATACAGTCTAGAAAGGTATGTGACTATTGTGACATATTCAATTTTTAAAAACAAATGATTGTGATACTTTTTTAAGATATTATCTGCCCACCTTATAAAGGCAGACGATTTAATTTAATGTGATACTTTTTTAAGATTTATCTGTTCGACTTTTAAAGGCAGACGATTTAATCTAATGTCTAATAGGTAATCTAATAGGTAATGTCTTAAATAACTTTATTTAAGACATTACCTATTCTACTTTTAAAAACAGACGATTTAAACTTAAAGTAATACCTTTTTCAATATTCTTTATTAAGATATTTTCTTTGGCAACACCTGATCATATTTTTGATTTTAGATAATTTACTGGCAACGGATATGAAATTTAGTATTGAGTTTGGCACCGAAAGGTTAAGACGAACGTTGATAAATGGTGCTTGTGTAAAATTGTGTCTTGAATTTATGCTTGAAAAGATGTGCGCAAATAAATGTGATGACCTGAAAACAAGTCAATTTTATTAATAGTCTTCAATACAGTACACTATTTATGAAAACCTACTAATGTATAAGGAGCGACTTGAAGGCATACAGAAAATTTCTCTCAAATATGGTTGGTTTGTCAAAATAGAAATTTTACTGCGTGAAACTAAATCAGGTTGTATTTGATCAACAATAGTCAACCCAAAGTAAAAAAAAAACAGCTTTTCATTCTAAATATAATGTCCTATTTCAACACGTTTTATAATGTCGTAGATGAAACTGTTGATAAATAAAGGCTACTGCCTCACAACAAATAACTTTCATACAAGTCCTCATACATAATATTTTACTAAACCATAACGCGATGCATACGGATCTGTTAAACTAAACAGAAAATATATGCTAGTGGACATGAAAAAGAAAAATAGTAAAAGGTTGAAATCCCAGCTTATGAATAATGTTAGGTAATGGTTTTAAATCCTATGCAAAAGGTATGTTCGCCTCCTATTTGCTGTTCATAAATGGGACATGCATTAGAACTGTTTGCTAAAAATAGGCGAAAGACAAAAAAAAAAAAAAAAAAAAAAAAAAGCATTTGTTGTTATGGATTACAAAGCGTTCTGACTATCCAGTAAATTAATACGTAAAAACGCTGCAACAAAAAAACTTCATCTACCTTGTTGAAATCCTGTTAGGAAACTCATATATATATTGTATGGAAGATGTGGAGGTAAATTATCACATTTGGAACTTTGTATGGAAATAAATGTTTTTCAAAGTTGTAACATATGGAAAATATGTTACAACTTTGAAAGGTCTTCGATGATCAGTTATAAATCCTCTTCGGGTTATAGAATGTTATTTTTCAGTTTATGTGTCATCTACCAATAAAAAGTCAAATGCTACTCGTGTTTTGGTTGTTTATACAAAGAGAAGGAATGGCTAACAGAAAAAGTACGGCGACATCCCGGTGATAATATATTTTCACATATTACCCACAAATGGGACTTCTGATTAAATGTCATTTTCATTTATTATATTTTCTAAGTATTACTTTATTTGTTTACTTTGTATACATTGAAGTATATTTTTCTGTTTTTTTGAATAAAACGTAAACATGAGCGCATCAAAAAGTATCTGGAATTTTCAATATTATTTTTTCGTAATTAAGAACAGTTTAATTAACTTGATGAGCTTTCTTCGTTACCTTTCAAAAAATGTTTGGAGAGAGAGAGAGAGAAACGAATTAATACATTTTAGGATTAAATTTAAGTAAGCAGCTGAAAACATGAAGTAAGACTATTCCATTTACACAAAGACTTTCAAATTATTTGTAATAAGGTTCGATTGATTTCGTAGGCATATTACTTCAAACTGTCAAAATTGGTAATTTATTATCACACCAGTAAATGAAAGAACTGTCGATCGCACGGTTATTATTACAATTATTTTAATCAATTTTTCTGAATAAGTGTGTGGGACGAAAGTAAGTAGAAAAAGTAACAAATATAAAAATTATTACATAAGTTAGTAATAAGTTTTCTACTTGAATTCTTCGCGTTACGGGAGATATTATTAGAACATTCAACAACAAATATAATTAAAATCCAAATTAACTGACTGAAAAACCAAAAATAATTACATTGCAAATAACGTTGAAAGAATTACGCGCTTTCCTCATGTTTGTTGTACTTCGTTCGGTTACCATAGAAGATTGCCATCTGTGGCTACTGCTATTATATTTTCAAACGGAATGTTCATATTTATTTAAATATTGTAATCAAAATTGTCGCTCCTTCCATCGGTTCAAGATGTTGTAAAATAAAAAAATTCATCAATGACTTTTTTAATTTTACTGAAATATCTAACATACGCCAGATGAAGATAGCAGAAAACATAAAACAGATTCATCAAGTTATTGTAGAGAACTTGCAATTTTTAATATCGAAACTACTGTGTGTTCTATTTCTTCAGCCATTTCTCGTCAATACGCCGTTTTACAGAATTTACACTTAATGGCAAAGACTTTAAAACATTAGTAGATTGCTTTTTTTCCTCACATTCTCAATGACGTCTTTTAGTGCGAAGGTACTACAATTTCTTCTGATTGTGTGGGGTTTTCCCCTCTTTTGCTATATTGTAAAATCTTGTACGAATCGAATTAATCCTCCTTCATTTCCATTCAGTAGAATGTTTTGTAAAACTTTTTTTTGAGTTGGTCGACATGTGAATTTTTCTTTTGAGTTTTTGAAAAAATTCTAATTCTTCATTTTTATCTGAATAAAGCCTTTTCAGATGATCTTTCATTTTTTTGACGGTTTCATATTCATTTCAAAAGTTTTCGCATATAAGACACATAGGAATAGTTTCATTTGTCGGTGAACAATAAATCAAATTTTAAATAATCAATGAATAATACCATTTCTTTTAGATACTGAAGCTGTCATTTTTTAAGTGGGATTCTGTAAATGAGTTAAAATTAAGTTGGTATATTATACTACTCCACATTATTAAAACACCTTTCTAGTAACAATAATTAGTATCAAAACTAAACGAATAGTTTTATAGAAACAATAACTAATTATCAATGGTAGATATAATAGTAGTAATAATGACACTACAAGTATTTTAATGCATTTCACAGTTCACAAAAATAGCTGAAATGCATATGATATTTGCGTTTTGTAGCATCCAGTGTAGGAGTGGACAAGCGCTCATATACAGGAGCTCGTATGGTTTGCGATGGAGACAAAGGACCAACGACACGATGCGTAGCTGCCATATAAAAAGAAGAAAAACTAAAAAGAACTAAAACCACAAACATAAGAAGAAAAGAAAACATGAAGTACTGAAGATTCCCTTCGCCTTAATACATAGGAAAGCCAACAGCAGTGTCGTCCTCGCCAAGTCTGCATAAAGGCTCCCTAATTGGTTGATGAGTTCGCCAGCACGAGACACGGATAGAAGCCTCAATCTCTCTTCTGGCTACATACTATGAGTCGTGCAAATTACAAACTGATCTGAGTCAAATTGTGACGTCACGGTATACATAAGAAAAAAAGGGGCAGGTGTTTCTGATTTATTATTTTCTATAAGAATATAATATTAAAGTCAATTATAAAAGTGTTTTTTAAATTTTTTACGTACGCAGTTCACGTGTGATTTGCGTAGTAAGAACTGTTTTCCTTCTGGTCCCAATAGACCCCATTCGACCCCTTGGGTCAGATAGATACTGTTGTTAAATAGACCCTGAAGTCTATAGACCACTGGCGACCCCTGGTCACAAGTGTCTAGTCCATTATATCATCAAGGGTTAGACTAGCGCCTTATTCACCCAGACCAAATTTAACTTGTTTCTTAACGCGAAATAATAATTCAAAGTTTACAATTGAGAAAGAAAAGCGTCAAACTTCCGGAAGGCAGTATTATCGAGACGCAAGCATAGAAATGATTTCAGAGCTTAACAAATTTTAAATACAAGTCTTCACTGCAATGCTGATGCTGAAAATAAAATTGTTTAGAGTGTTCTACTTTTTATCACAAAACTTATAAAAGAGGTTTTAACAATATAAATCAGACAAACTCAAACGGTAATGGGATAATACAATATTAAAATAACGTCTCTTAAAAATAAACACAAAAGTAAATGTTCAAGGAAATAAGCTTTGTTATTATCAGTTTCAAAAGATAAGGTTTGTGCAAGAGCTGTCTACAGAAATTTTGTTTTCATTCAATATTAGACGAGTGACAACCTCTTAATAACAAATTGATTGTAAATGATAGTTAAAATACTGAAATAATATGACCGAAGCCAAACGGAATATATAACACATGGATCCAATAAGTCCGAGACTAACATTGAAAGAAAACAACATTTTTTTTGCAAAATTTTTTTTTTTATTCATCAACATAATGCAGGGTGATACAATCGTTCAACAGCACCAATTTTTTCAATACCATGTTTATAAAAAAATTATCTTTCCTTCAAAATAAGCTTCAGTTTCAGCACATTGACCTTATCATTTGAGCCAAATCTTTTCCCCTAAGAACATTTTTTAAGATCAGCAAAGAGCCAGTAGTCACTTAGGGGGCTAAATCTGGCGAGTATGGGGTGGGGAAGCAGATCAAAGCCAATTCGTTCAATTTTGCTATTGTTTTCATCGACGTGGCAGAGATTACATTGTGGTGAAAAGGATTTTCTACGCGTACGGTCGTTTTTTTGCGATTTCCTTCTTCAAACGCACCAACAAGTCAATATAATAATCACTGTTGATCGATTTACCTTTTCCGGGTAGTCAAATATCACGCCACGTATCCAAAACTGACATATGACTTTTGCCAGCTGACTGCTGCGTTTTCGGACGCTTCGGACGGCTTTCGCCAGCTGTGCGCCTGC
>BMAW01077939.1:0-28455 GCA_019974015.1 Nephila pilipes | reverse complement strand
CTTCGACTCTGGAGTGTAGTGATGTATCCATGTTTCGTCCATGGTCACGTAACGACGCAAGAAATCTTTTTTGTTGCGAGTAAATAGCGATAAACAGCTTTCTGAATCATCGACTCGTTGCTGTTTTTGTTCCATCGAAAGCAATCGCGGCACCCACTTGGAAAAAACCTTTTTCATGCTCAATTTTTCATGAAGGATAGTAAATACACTTCCATATGATATCTGTGTCATCTCAGCAATCTCACGGAGCTTCACTTTACGATCTTTCATTATAATTTTTGTCACTTCACTCACATTTTCCGGTGTAACGGCTTCCACAGGTCTACCCGAGCGTTCCGCGTCATTTGTGTCGGTACGACCCCGTTTAAACTCGGCAAACCACCGACAAATCGTTGCTTTTGATGGACAAGAGTCCGGGTAACATTTTTCAATCCATTGTTTCGCTTGCACGGTTTTTTTACCCATTAAAAAACAATGTTTTATCAGAACACGAAACTCGGTTTTTTCCATTTTTTAAGCAAACTACAAAACGACTTTACTCCAACCTCGATAACTCAGCTGTTTCTGGTCCGATCGACTTAAAATTTTGACACGTTTCAAGCAAAGGTTAGTACTCTAGAAAGACCTGGTTACTGGTTTACTACGAGCGCCATCTCTGGGTTAGTCTCGGGAGTTATTGATTGATGTGTTAGGATAAATAACGTTATTAATAATAAAGATATAGTAACTCTGGAATGGAGGGGTCTCATTACTGATCGCTCATGAAGAATTCAAGTGATTTTCGATCGGATTGACGAACCAAAACATTGTAATAACAGGGGGTAATTAATGTACTGCGTTAAAAAGCAGAAGTTAGAAGAATAATCTATTCTTCTGGACTTGGGTTCTAATAGGGAAGAAAATGTATTAGGGAAGAACCTGTTGAGTATTCTGGGAGTTTCTTGTCCCCTGTTAAGCTTTAAATAAATTAAAAACTAAATTCAGGGATAAAGCTGAAGGAATTAAGCATTGCTCTTATCTGATTTAGAAGATTACATTTCATAGAGAAAATTGTGAAAGTAAGCATTAAATTCATTCAAAAACAAGTAACAAATAGCATTAATAACATAAATAATACGTTAATTATAATAAAAATATGTTAATTATATTAGTACAATCCCATTAGCATATTATTAATGTACTTAATTCTAATCATTAAAATATCAAATATTTTCATGTTTGTTGTTCAGCAGAACCCTTTCTTCTTGACTACTTGGTTTCAAATATATGAACACAAAGATTAAATTATATACAGTGCTATTTCTTGCTTATTGGCCCAATAATAGTTCTGAAAGATTCCGTAATAAACCAAACCTATTTGGAAATAATTCGGAATTATTTTTCCTTTTTGTCGAAGACAGATTTAAATTCAAAGTTTTGCATAACGAAGTTTAAGATTAAAACTAGTTTTTGACTTATAATGATTCTAAAAAATATGTATACTTATTTGACAAAAATGAAATGTATACAGAAATAGAAATATTGAAAATAAAAGCTAATGACAAACTTGGAAATGTTAAAATTGTAAGAAATTGTTTGTAAATCATAATTAAAAAAAATTATATGTCCCACCACTATAATTTTCATGATTCTTCTGATAAACATATTGGGTACTTACTCGGTCTTAAGCCATTGATTACAGCTACATCATAGAGCTTTAAGAAATTAGGGATTCCAATCCCTATGATTTTATTAAAAGATGATATAGAATGTGAAGTAATTCATTTTAACAAGATGGAATTTGTAAATATAAATTCACAGGTAAAATTTCTTTTAATGTACTAAATTTAAATGCTTTTCATTTGAAAGAATTGGAGTAATGGCTATTAAATAAGGGGACTGGCGCTGCTACTGAAAAATTACGCTTGCACTACACACTAGCGATCATCAGCTGTTTAGCGTAGACCCTTCTCTTTGGAATGCAGTTCTTTTGCTTCAGTCAACAAATTTGTTGTGCCGTTACTTTCCTTCGCATAACACCCGTGTGGTGACCAGGAATTATAGAATAGCACCACTGTAGTTCATGCAGGTCATAAGACACGACCTGAAATGAGTACCCAGCATCCGGGGGTATAGACGGGCACCCTTCCCCTGGGAATTATGTCAGGGGACCTTGGAAACTTGCATTCTTTAGATAAGTGCAGTAATCATGACCCTTAGGCACCCTAATATTCCTTTTCTTTCCCAAAGGGTTGACTGTCTTTGGTAAACACAAGTGAAACAACTCTGGGTTACAGTGGTGATCCTTCTTTTTTTTTTTTAACCATCTTTCTTGTCAACCAATTTTCGTTCTTTTTCAATTTTTCTCACGCATTATAGATCGCAATTATAATTTGTTTGGCGCAGCATAAGCACATCTGGCTTTTACGTCAATAGCCTTCACTTTCAATCACTCACACATTTCCTTCGCAAACGAAATCTTTTTTTTTTGTTTTTGTTTTTGTTTCAGCGTAAAAATGATAAGTGAGAAAAGAATTGTTTTTAAATTTCATAAGAAACTTGGAACTATTACTAAAATTTACAATTTATTAAAATAAATGTATGGTAATGAATGTTTATGATTCACTCTCAGGTCACCTTTTCATGTCAAACACTTGATGGCAATATCGGAAATACATGTTATCTCTTTCGATCTGGCCATCGATTACGTATTCATGCTCTTTCTGAGACTAGAAGAATTGACAAAGAATCCCTACGCAAATTCCTGCACCAAAACAGCCCCTTTCCACATTTTCTGTCTAGATATTCAAGTTAAGTATAGCACCCGAGTGTTAGACCATCCGCCTTATTCACTGGACATCCAACCACGCGACTTCCATGTGTTTCCTAACGTGAAATATGCATGGAAACGTTGAAGTTGTGAAAGAGAAAGCGGCACATGTCCCGATGGAGCAGATGAAGATTTTCTGGACTCTGTTTCGAACAATGGAAGATTCACAGAAAACGTTGTAAGGAAAACGGATGGTTGTACGTTGAAGGTGATAATAAATAAATATAGTAATATTTTGTTGTCCGCTGTAAGTTCTTAGTTTCATCTCCGAAGATTTCATTCACTACCAGATACACAATCAATAAATCCATCTTTAGTGGCTAAAGATTTTATATATTTTTAACAGCCACACAACACACAAAATTAACACAATATCTAAAACTCACAAACACTAAACATTTAACTGTTGTTTCATGCCATTTTTGTCCGTCATGCTACAGGTCGTAGCCACCCTTCTCCTCCCTCCAATTTTGTTCAGTTCTGTCTCTCCTTATATCGATGACAGCGCCACCTATATAGTTTTTTTTAGTCTGGCGAATCTTACAAATATGTATGATTTTCAATAAAATATTTTGAAGAATCAGTCTCGTTACTTAATAGTCACACTTTGTACTTATAATTGAGTCGTCTATCTAATGGTAATTATGATCCCAAAATTCATGGTAGTTCCATTTGTGTGGAATTGTGTGATCGAGCTGTGTTGGAACTTAAGACAAAACCTTGTAGTGGGAGAATGCATTTTAAAATAAGCGATAATCGATAGGATGTCATACGGAAAGTGTAGGAGGTTGGAGATCGGCATGAAGTATCAAGCGTCACCCTCGTCACGTAATTGAAGTTTAAAATTACGAAATCTGTCCAATAACCCTCTTTTAGATTTAAATGCAACGTTAATAAGCACTCTTTCGAACCATCAAAGCATCTAACGCGTCGAAATAAACTATTCGAAATAAAGTGGATTAAACTCGATGAGGGGGGGGGGGGGCCATTTGCCAACCTCTGGATGTACCACTAAATATAAACACAACTAATTAATAAATTCTCTGCAAATTTTTGCAATAAAATAGATGCCAGCCCGGGTGTCATCCTCGTCACTTGACCGTGGTTCAAAATTACGAGGTCTGTCGCCAATAGCCCTCGTTTTGCTTCTAGTGCGACGTTAATTAAAAAAAAAAATCTAGAAAAGCAAATGCGTGCGGTGTCGTGTTGTCCAATCAGATACTTTTCCATTAACTTTTTTTTTTTCTCATAACAACTATAGTGTAGATGTAGTGATGGGTTTTAGTAGCTAAACGGTACTGTGCTGAATCAAATAAAGTGAACTGTGTAAATCATGACGTTTGAAAAAAGAAAACAAAAAGTTAAAATATATATATATATGACAAGATGGAAGGTCAGATAAATGGAAGGTTCTTTAAAAAACACTTATTGTCATAAGAGTTTGTGCACCAAGAATAAAGAGTGGGATTGTAACGAAACTTGGCATGAACCTGCATGTTAGGCAGATATAAGTGAACTGTAAGTCAACACGTTTGAAAAATGAAACAAAAATTAAGTAAAAAACATTTGGACAAATCGAAGTATCACTAACATTATCTCGGGTTCACGTCACCCATGTTTACTGCAGACAGGAATTTCTACAGGAAAGAAAAAATGTCACTAGGGTACCTTTGAGTCACGATTCTCACAACTACCTAAAAAAGATAAGCCCCCGAAGGCTATGATGCATAGAATGCCACACAATAAATTAAGCGCTCTAAGAGTAGACACCCAATACGAAGAAAAATAAATGCAGTTCCGTCTCTAATATGCTATTTTTTATTTTTATTTTTCTAATGCTCTCGTTATATATGAGACTGCCAATGAATTTATTCTTTGCTTAAGATATTTCATAACGTGTCTCTTCGAGCTGTTTTATGTGAATATATTTAACAAAAACATCACTTAAAAAGTATTGATGCCTTTGCTTACAGAATTTCTTATTCTTACTTATTTTGCATTGAATGCCATTTTTAATCTAATGTGACGTTATTGTATGTCGTTATATAATCAGATCTGAAACGATTAACTCCATAAAATAAATCTCTTTGAATTGCAAAGAATAACAAGATGCGCTTTTCTTCGGTGGCCGTGGAAGACTAGTGGTCATGGTCACGGATTCGCGACCAGCTTCGTTTCCTTCTGGGAAAGAATTCGAGTCTTGATGCCTCCATAGACCCGGCACGTAGCCAGATCTGGTGCCCGTTTAATCGTTCGAAGCTCCAAACTATCTCAGGTTGGCGTGGTGCGGATGTTTTGAAAGGGAAGAACCCTATCATGTGTCGTCTTAGTCACTTTACCGAAGTCCTGAATTACGAGGACTTTTGCCGAAAGCCCTTGCTTGTTTCTTAGTGCGACTTTAATAAACGACCACAATCATATTGTTACAAATATGAAATGTTACTTCCCAGCGATACTGATCGTATGGTTGCTAAGAGAAGTTCACAGGCTATCTGGACGCCAAGGGGGAAAGTAGGAATTCGACTTCCGGCCTTGGCGACAAATTTGGCGACTTTCCCGACAAAAATTGGCATCACGAATCTTCATGTAAAATCTAGTTTCGTTGAGAAGTTTCCAGAATAGGACCGAAACATGGGAAAACTTCCTATGTGACGTCACATCCGGTCTTCAAGGTATATATTCAGACAGAGCCGCTAATTTTCGTAACAATATTCAAATGTGTTAAAGACGGACCTGGAGATTTGTTGATGTGCAATACTATTTCTCGCTTCTTGGCCCAATAATTGTCCACAAAGTTTGGATAATAAATCAAACCTATTGAAGTAATTCATGATCTTTGTCTTTGTTTACGATGACAGATTTAAATGCAAAGTCTTAGTTAACAAATGTTAAGACTAAATATTTTTATTTTGATTCAGTTTAGTTTTAGTTTAGTTTATATTAATGTCGCACTAGAAGCAACACGAGGGCTATAGGCGACGGACCTCGTAATTTTGAACCACGGTCAAGTGACGAGGATGACACCTGAGCTGGCACCCCCCTCTCTCCTAACATCCACACCACGCCATCGGGAGGACTTTGGGCCCCGAACAGATTTAACGTGCATCAGCCCCGGCTACACGGCGGGTCTTTGGCGGCCAGGGATCTTATTTTGATTCAATACTTTTAACTATTCTTAATATGCTAATGTCCATTCTAATTCAACACGATCCATAATGTCGTTGATGAAACCGTTGCCTGATAAAGGCTACTTCCTCATGAAAAATATAGACGGAACTTTAAAACTGAACAAAATATGTATGCTAGTGTACATGATAAGAAAAATGGTAAAAGGTTAAAATCCCTGCCTATGAACAATGCTACTTAAAGGTTTTCAAATGGCGAGGCAAAATGAATGTTCGCCTCCTATTTTCTGTTCACACATGTAACATGCATTGGAGTATGTTGCTAAAAGTAGGTGACAGGGTTAAAAAAAAAACCGATGCTGTTATAGATTACACAGCGTTCTGACCATCCAGTTAATCGAAACGTGAAAACGTTAAAAGTAAAAAAAATTCTTTTACCTTGGTGAAATCGTATTAGGAAAGTTATATCTACTGTAAGGGAAATGTGGAAGTACATTATCAGTTTTGATGTTTTGTATAGAAATTATTAAAAATGTTTGGAAACATGAAGGGTATATGTCACAACGTTGAAAGGTCCACGATGATCAAGTTATAAATCCTCTTTGGGTTGTAGAACGTTATTTTCTACATTATGTGCCATCTATAAATAAAAAGTCAAATGCTATTTGTGTTTTGGTTTTTGTGCGAAGAGAAAAAGTGGCAAAATTCCTGGAACAAATCATAAATTTGTCTTTATGTGGTAACATATATTCACTTATTCTCATATGAAAGGAACTTCAGATTAAATGTGATTGAATTATTATTTTATTATATTTTATAAGTATTACTATTATTAGCATATCTTGTACATATTTTTTTATGAACATCGTATACATTGAAGTAAATATTTTTGTTTTTTGAACAAAGTAACCGTGGCCGTAGCAATAAATGCTTGGAATTTCACAATTATTTTTTCGTAGTTTTAATTTACACGTTAAACTCTTTTAGATATTTTTTCATGTAAGTAATATTTTTTTTCAATAAAGCTTTTAATAAATTAAAGGTAAAATAGAGAATATTTATCCATTTCACGCTGTTATATGGGGATCTTAAGTGATTAAAAATATTTAAATTAACTTGATAAGAATTGTTTAATGCCTATTAAATGAAAGTGAATGAAAGTTTTGAGGGAGAAGCAAATTAACAAGTTTAACAAATTAAATTTAAGTAACCAGCGTAAAATATGAACTAAGACTATTCCACTTACAGTAAAACTATCAAAATATTTGTAATAAGGATCGATCAATTTCATAGGGATATTTTTTCAAATTGTCAAAATTTGCATTTTCTGATTACTCAAATAAATGAAAAAACTGCCGAAGTCACGGTTATTGGTTACAGTAACTCTTTTCAATTCTTCTGAATAGATCTGTGGGAAGAAAGAACGTAGAAAAAGTAAGGAAAATAAACTTTATTATATAAGTTACTAATAAGTTTTCTACTCGAATCATTTGCGTTATGGGTGATTATTAGAACATTCAGCGACAAAAATAATTAAACTAAAAATTAAATAAGTGGAAAACCGATGATAAAGAAGTTACAAATATCATTGAAAGAAATACTCGCTTTTCTTATCAGACTAAGAAGATTATAGTTAATACAGAATTCTGAAAAATAAGCATTCCATTCAATAAAAGAGGAATAACAAAATCTCAAATTTAACATAAATAATGTTAATAATAATATAAAAATATTGTAACGCTGGAATGGAAGGAGATCGCTCAAGAAGAATACAAGTGAATTTCGACCAGATTTACACGTCAAAACATTGTATTAAGAGGGTGTGATGTTCCGGTCACAAAAGTTAGAAGAATAATCTGTTCTTTTCGAATTAACTTGTAATAGGGATGAAAATGTATTAGGGAGAAACCCGTTGAGTAGTCTATGATTTCTTGTCCCCTGTTGAGGGTTCAATAACTTAAGAACCAAATTTAGGAATAAAGTTGAAAGAATTACCCATTGCTCTTATCTGATTTAGAAGATTACGCTTTACAGAAAATTTTGAAAATAAGCATTATATTCATTGAAACACAAAAAATAAAATTGGAATAATAACATAAAGAATACGTTAATTATAAGAAAATTAATTTGTTAATTATTTCAATAATATCTCAATAGCATATTATTAATATTAATTTTTTGTAAGTCCAATGATTAAAATATCAAATAATTTTATATTTAGTGTTCAGCAGAAGCTTCTCGTCTTCAATACTTGATCCCATATATATAGGTTATGATCATTAAGATTTAATGATATGGAAAGCTATTTCTTTCTTATTGGGGCAATAATAGTTCAGAAGGATTCCAACCAAACTTTGTTTGAAATGATCTGGAATTATTTTTCGTTTTTACAAAAACATATTTAAATCCAAATTTAGGCTTAACGAAGTGTAAGACTAAAACTATTTTTAAACTATTAAATTTTTAACGTTAATTATTAAACTGTTAACTAAAACCATTAAAGTTCTTTATATTTATTTGATGAAAATGAATTGTATACATAGAAAAGAATTTAAAAATAAAAGCTAAAAATATACTTTAAAATTGTAATAAATGGTTAGTAATTTATAATTAAGTACAAAATATAATATCCGAACACTATTATTTGCGTGATTATTTTCTTAAAATAATTGGTACTTGCTCGGCGTCAGTAGAATTAATTCCTAAAATACGATGAAACTTCAAGGAAATGGGGATCTCTATCCCTATGATTTTATTAAAAGGAAACATAGATTTTTAAACTTTTGTGAAAAATGTTTTTAACAATATAATCAAACGGTAGTGAGATATTACGTAAAAATAACGTCTTTTTTTTTTAAAAAAAAATAGATACAAAGATAACATTCCAACAACTAAGCATCTCTGCTATGCGTTAAAATGTATTAGGGTTTGTAGAAATGTCTGAAATGTTCGTATTACAATCACTATAAAACAAGTAACTACCACTTATTAATATTATAATTAAATGTTTATGTTAATTAAAATACTAAGATAATAGTCACGGAACTTTCTTAATAAATCAATATCATTATAACAATGATATATTTTAAAGTTGGGTGATATTCAGCCGAAGCATTTCATTTAATATACTTGGTTTGAATTGTATTAAGCTCAGATGCGGTTATAGGATGATGATTTACGCAGATATTTGGTCTTCTAAAATGGTCAGTATTCATTCAGTAAGCTAGGATAATAGCCTAAACTTCTGCTCTACTGCGTGCATATAAAGCCAAAGTTATATTTAACGATTGCATAGAATGAAAACTTATACCCATTCGATACAACTTTCTAATAACAATTTTTTTCAATGAAATTTTTAATGCAATATTCCCTGCCTACTGTTCATAATATTTAATATGCAATATTTATTAAACTATTCGGCTAACATAACACTAAGAGGAACGAAAAAATTTTGCTGGAATCCTATGAACAATCTTGCAGATTTTAAGTCGTTTCAATACCTCCATTGATTTCCGTTACCTCACTTTAATTTTAATTCAATAAATTTTTAAATTTTCTATTTTAACCAAATAATTCCAAAATATTCCTTTAATGATCATGATCGGATCATGAAATCCGATCATGATCACTCTTCAATTAATGGACAAAATGATTTTCTGATAGAAATTCTATAATCTTAATTTTTCCATGAATTAAATTTAAAATACAGATGCTTTAAGTTCCAGTACAAATCCGAAAATTCTTTTTTAATATCCAATGATCAACTAAAACGCTACTTCTTTCTACCAATCAGAATATATTGTTTCATTCCTATAAAGAACTCTGAAGAAAGAGAAACATTTCGCTATCTGGGACTACCAATAGACTCCAAACTAACCTACAAACAGCATATCAGATATCTTTCCTAAAAGTTTTGGACCCAAATTCATCTATGCATTTCACTCATTGGCAGAAACTCACCTCTTTCCCTAAAAATCAAAGTACTTCTGTACAAACAAGTTCTTCGCCCAGTCATCACTTATGCCGCCCCCGTTTGATGATTAACCCCAGCCGCAGCCATCCATTTGAAAAAAGTGCAAGTAATGCAAATTAAGATTCTAAGAATTATGACAAATTAACCCTGGTACATCAGAAATTCAATTATTCATAACGACTGAAATATTGATTCCATTGAAGACTACATCACCAAGCTGAAGCGAAATATTTTCACCTCCATCTTAAATCACAATAATGAAATTATCAGAGCTCAAACTATTTAAACCAATCCTCATTCAAAATTCAATTTCGTCTACAAGACAACCAAATGGTCTCTTCCCTTAAAACCTCCATTAGTGATTCTAATTATTTGTCTAATAATACTTCACTTCTCATAAGGTTTATAGCATCTCCATTTGTATTTAATATTGGTTACATCTAACTCACATTGTGTTGATACTGAATGGTATCACGAGTACCCCTCTGAGTTATTTTTCTTCATTCAGTAATTCCAACTACTTCATCTCGCCGAGGGGCGCCATCTGCTGGACTTTTCATTCACCATTTATTCCTATATTCTGAGCAAAAGAGATGACTCGCTGACGCTCGTCAACCATCTTATGTATGTAGGAGTGCTTGAGCTGTGTTCTGGGTGATTGTCACTTGGTTTTTTTTTTTTTTTTTATTAAAGAACGTTGCGCTTTATGAGCACTTGCAGAACTTCTTTAAAATTACATTCGCGCGGCTGCGATTAATTTTAATAATGTGTTACTAATCGCTTTTAAATAATGGTGCGAAGGTTATGTGAGAGAAAGTTTTTGAAATTTATACCACCCTTTCTTTTGTGGAAAACAAATATGATTTTACTTAATGAAAAGCATATTTTCTGGAATATTTTTCCTACATATTTTCGATAAATGAGAAAGTTAATGTTATGAAATGCATGTTATTACTATATGAAATGCATGTTATTTTCAACGAAAAAGTTTCCAGTTGCAATTCACAATATATTGTTGAGGTCTGTGAAAGAACAATGTGATTATAATAATCTGAATAACGCATAAACATATAAAAAGAATTCAATTCATATATCTATTAATAGCTTTCAAAGTGTTTAAATAGCTTTGAGAGTTTATATTATTATTATTTCTGAATGAAATCATACATATTTTTACACGATAATATCCGAAATTTAAAAAAAAAAAAATCGTACAGCTATTCCTTTGCTATTCAACGTAGTACTATCATTAAAGAAATAATTCCCAATTTATGCTATTAAAAAATCGAAGGGAATGAATAGATTTACTAAATACACCGCTGGCCATTAAAATTGCAGCACCACGAAATAAATCAAGTACAGAAAAGATATTTATTGTACGTTAACAGTATGACATGAAGACAAAATGATTAAATTTGTAAGTAGTTTGGGTGTTTACATCGAAGCGAAGTTAGAAGAAACGGCTGCCACCCCTGCCAGCTAAAACGACCCTTACCTAGTTAGGCATGGCGTTGAACTGGGCTTTGATTACAGAAACGGGTGACTTATTCCATGCTGCTTCAAGTCCATGCCACATTTCATCGGCCATATGAGCCGGTGATAGGTGCCGGGCTAGTCTCTTAGCAACCCTTGACCAGATATTTTCAATGGGTGACAAATCTGGAGACCGTGCAGGCCAGGACACTAATCGAATACCCTGTGTATCGGGAAAGTTCAGAACACGACGTGCAACATGTGGTCTTGCATTATCTTGTTGGATGATGGCGTTTGGAACACCTCTAAAATAATGCACAGGCACTGGACGTAAGATGTCAAAAATGTATTGATCTGCATTCAAATTATTGTTGATATGAACTAGAGATGTACGTGTCGTGTATCCAATGGCTGCCCATACCAACACAAAAGGTGCAGGGTCGCTTTGCCGACATCGAATGCACGCAGACGACGAATGGTCTTCTCGGAGTTTCCATAGACATATACGGCTATCAGAATACTGCACGCAAAAACTCGGAAAAAGAAGATACTGTGCCAATCCTGTATCCAGCTTTATAGTTCGTCGAACCAGAGTTACCGTCTCTCTCTATGCTTCATTGTCAAGGGAAGTAATGGTCACCGTGCTGACAATCCACACTGCTTCAAACGTCATTGCACCATAAGACCAGATACTGGGCGTGCTGCAACCATGTCCTTTTCTTGACTAATGGTCCTCGATGATGTGGTTGTACGGTTTTGCAGAGCCGACCTCACAATAGATCGGGTACCCTCACAAGGGAGCGTTAATAATGGGAGGGCGTAGAGATCCTGTGCGCCATTCAGTGTGACCCTCAGCAACCCAGAGATTCCATATTCGCATGACAATGGTTAGATTTCGACCAGTTCAAGGGGTGACATCATGGAACGTTAATACACACCCTCGAAAGGCAACGATCCTGCCTCTATCGAATTCCGATACTTGCTGGTAAGCATTTCTTCTTATTCGAGGCATAACACTATATTCCGATTGAGAAATCCACTATAGAATTGTTCTTTTATGCAGTACCTTAGATGTCTATCCTCCCTTCCTGCGTCACCTAAATGCACTGAAATACTGATCATTTGCATATCGCAACCTCTTCTTCCTTTCATAGAATTTTCACGTTCGTCAGATCATCCCTTCCTGGCGTTGCAATTTTAATACCCAGCAGTTAATTTTTCACATGTTTTTTTTAATTTCAAAAAGATAATTTTCCAAACGCAAAAGTACATTACTTTCTGAAGTACATAGATAATACTAAGAATTATAAATACTTCACACGCCCTTCGAAACCAATCGTAAGTTTCCATACAAATTCGAAAAAAACTACAGGATTGTAACGAAACAGATCAGTTTTTCTAACAAAAACGATTTCACTATATTCCTAATTTTTGCCATTAATCAATTTTTTTGATTTTGGCTATTTGATAATTTTCTGATTTTAAAAAGAGTGAAGAAGATGTTAAAACAAAATTGCGTATAATTGTAATAAACTATTCTATTTTTTTTTTCACTTTCCTATAGCGTGTAATAAGTGGATCGATGATTAAAAATTATAATCCGATGCATATCCCGGAATGGGGAGCTTGCGTGCCTTCGGGTGTAGAACGTTCTATAAGAAGAGTCTGTGAGTGAAAATAAAATTGTTTAACACGTAGTCCTTGAGACTCCTGTTCCTGATGAATCCGTTCATGGAGTGTGAAAGGGTAATTTTTGAAAAGCAAATAGAATTAAATATGATCCAGAACACGTGACTTTATTAGGTGTTATTTTATCAGGCATGATTATAGAGAAAGCAAGATATATATATATTAAATTTTAATTAAAACCATTTTTCTTAAAAGTCTCTTACTCTTTAAACAGCTTTAACTCCACAAATAATTACCGAATTTATCTTGAATTTTACTAAAACATCAACAACCCAAGATTATAGTGGTTTTTTCTTTCTGTGAATAATGCGTGAATGGAATGTCACAAATAAAGAATGTCTAGAATACATATCGGTAACTGCTTTAAAATTGTAGATTTTGTGCAAATCCATGATTTTATTGCAATAAAGGGAACGTGAATAAATGCTTTCTTCAGTTTCAGTAACTTTTCATATTTCTTATGTTTCTGAAAATATATTTTTCTTCTCTATTCACACACAAAACGGTTTTTTTTTTTTTTTTTTTTTTTTTCGAAATGATTATTTGCTTTATTTCCGGATAAGGTTTCGAGGGCCGTTCAATAAGTCCTTGAAATTCCAAGAGATGGTGCTCGTAGCTTCGAAAATGGTTTGTATTAAGTAGGCACCATGACTCACTAGACAGCTGTCTTAAGTCTCAGTTACTCGTATTCGCAATTACAACGACTTTCGCCCCGCGTAATCATGACGCCTTCGCGATGAGATCCTCCTCGCTTTCTTTGAAGTAGATACACTGGAAGTAGCTCATTGTTTTGATTGTCGCATGATTCCCCGGTGTATAAAGATTAATCTATTTGTTATCGACGGTGACAAATCGACACTTCAGCAATCAAATTTTGATTTGGCAGCAAAGGACCACCAAATCAAAACTAACATATGAATCGATGTAAAATTTGTTTCTGCGCCGTTTAATAGATGGCAGCACCCAATGGTAATAACAATTTTTCTAAATAATGTCATCCGTCTTCAAATACAAGTACTTTCTTAACCACCCTTGTATATAACTACCCAAATAGCTATTTTTACAGAATTTTCTAAATATGTTCCGTAAAAACTAGAGGCATCCCTGGAATAACACGGTTAATTGGTTCCCTGTTACTGAAAACCGTAATATTCAATAATAACGATTACTCTAGTTGTGGAGATAATGTTCCGTGCTATATAAAACCATGTAATTTGAAACTCGAGATCCGTACGAATTTGTACATTTGGTTCCAATGGTTGATTAAGAAAACATTGAAAATAAGAGCATAATGTTTTTTATGAAAATTTTAGTTATTAAATTTATATTGTATAATAATACCATAAAATTCATTAAATTCAAAATGCAGAACTAAAAATGTAAAATTTCGTATACGGGACAATTTATTAATTTTGTTTAATCACTGTCGCTCTCCAAAGATTGATTTTTTTTTTCTTGAATGGTGAAGGGATCCTTATAAATGGAAATTTTTTGAAACCCTGTCGTCATCCAAAATCCGTATTCTCTTTCTTCGAGGAGGTAGAAATTGGAAACATATTCACGTGCACTACGTTGTTCATACATACTACAGACATTCAGTTTTCCTTGTAAGCCGACAATATGTGCATATGTACTGTGAGATCGAGTTTATTTCTAATTAGTAATACAAGCGACTTCTTGCAATTCAAGTACCGTGCTATTGGAGGGATGATTGTATCAAGAATGGTAAGAAAATGATAAACACTATAAGTCTCACACTTTCCATCCTTAAACAGAGGGTTAATTGATTGTAAGCGATGTTTAGATCAAAACAGTGAAAAGATTTCTAAATTGTAGAATTTCAGATCCTTACCGGGAAATGTAAAATTAAGTCCCATACCGAGAATTAGGGGGTCGCGAATACGCATTTAATGTGTGCTGTAGCTAACTAAAAAGGAATGATAAACTCAACGGATATGTAATGAGAGATTCTCGATCAAACAATTACAGAATTTCGAACAGTGCACTATAATTATGCATTAAATTTTTCATTTCAGCAATACGAATTTCCTGTTCGGTTTGGTATTTTTTTTTAAGTAGCTGATGTTAAAATAAAGAATTAATACATGATTTTAGCGTTTTTCAAGACTATGCTTGGAATTTTATCGGTAAAAGAAAAAAAGACAAATCTACTTTAGAACATAGTTGGTGCATTTTTTAATTAAAATTCATATATTTCCAAGAAATTACTAATTTTTAAATAATTGAAGTATTTTTTGACTCGTGATAATAATGCAATTTGTGAACAATCGTCGAAAAAAACAACAGATTCAAAAATTTATAAATACGTGAAATTTTGTTACGTTTACTTTATCTTGATGTTAATGGTCAAAATAAAAAAAAAAAAAAACGTCAGAGAATAACTAAAGTATCTGCATTGAGAAATAAGGCTAACAGCAAGAATTGTACATAATTCAAAAGGTGAATATTATTTACTGCTATTTGAAAGATAAAAAAAATTGTTTGAAATTTGACTTTTTTGTTTCAAATATATAATTCCCGGATTCTTACCAAGAGATATTTATGGATGTTATGCATATATATGAAACGGAAAGGAAGCAATCAAATCTGTTTCAGTGTTTATGGTGATGATGCTCTAGTTCCGCATTGTTTTCTAGCTATGCGGCTGTTTCAAAAAGTAAAATAATAGTTTAACGTTTCGGAAGTTTTAAGTTATTCATCCATAATTTGTGGGTAACAATTATAGTAGAAGATGTATCAAAACTTAATTTATTTAAATACTTTTGAAAGTCTTTGTGCACCTTATTCCAAAGGTAGGGTTTTCTGTGATACAAATGTCTTTACGCAGATGCAATTTTCTGTGTAGTTTTTTTTTATATAACTCTTCTAGTAACATATATAATGCGTTTTATTCGTTCAAATCCGGTAGATATTCGTTAAAAAACTCTTTGGTATACATTACTTAAATTTTTTTTGTTCGAACTCGTAGTTCATTTAAATATTTTTGTAACATTCTTTTACTAAACTTTTAATTACCTAGTATTTTTTTTTTTATTATTATTTTATATACATAATAAGATGTTCGACATTTTTTAACTAAAATTTCAAACACAAAAAAACAACATTTTTCAATGTTGACTTACTAATTTACTAACTGAAGAGAAAATTAAAAATTATCAGCTCGTACACCAACCCTTACGTCGTTGTCATAATATTTCGTTTAATTTCAGTTTTTGCATATTGTATGAATTACTCGACGAAATCGCGTGAAAATTTGGAATTTAAAGGGGTTTTTTTGACATAGAGAAACTAGTTATGTGAAGCTTTTGATACTGTACAATTTTCTAATTAATTACAAATTCTTTTTACCATTTCGTACTTTTGATAAATATATTTCATCTCTCAGTGCCTTACTATGATAATAATTTTACATTATTTCATCTGGTAATATACTTTTCGATATTCAAAATTAAAAAATAATTATCTTTTGATTGGTGCATATAAAAATGAAGTCTTACAATGTCGAATGTTTGAGACACTTTTAATGTAAGAAAAGCGTTTTCTATATTACAATATTCTAAATTCAGTTCGAAATTTGTTTCTTCAGAAATCTCGAAACTATGGTCGATTTTATCATTATCATTAATACCTACCAACGAAAAAGACATTGGTAATGAAGAAATTCATTTTTAAAATTTTTAAACTTTCAAAATAAATTTATTTAACAAGTCCATTGATAGCAAAACACAAATATTTAAGCAAAAGAAATTCTGCGGATTTACTTTAGTCCAGTTGCAAGTAGGAGAGCGAAATTTAATAAGCATAATATCTTTCTTATACCACTCATACAAATGCAAACTGTTTTCACAAAGAACGCAGGTAAACATAGCAAAACTTATTAAACAACGAAATCTTTTCTCTTATCTCCCCATCAGTTTATTTATCTATTCTTATAATCAAATGAATAGAACTAGTCAGGGGTTAGACCCCACTTTTATTTATTTATTTATTTATTTTTATTTAATACTGGATTCTCACTAGAAATACACTTGTTTCTGTATTTCATTTTCATTCCTCGTGAATTATTAAAACTGGTGGTATATTTTTATCCTCGGTTGAGAGTTACAGAATATTTTAGGTACCTTATAACAGTTCCTGATTAAATTTTTTTAGATACTAAGCCATATCGACCAATTGAGTTTGTTTGTATAAAACACAAAAAATGCATAATTTTCGGCGCTGTGTTTATGTATCTATATGTTTAGAAAAATAAAAATTCAAACACAAAATAAGGCATACTTAAATGTTATATATATATTTATAAAATTAAGCGCTCCTATTTGGCCTAGTACTTTAATCGATTCTCCATATGTATAATTTTGCAAATATTCTTAATAAACACGCAAAAGAAAAATAATTCATTCATATTATATCACCATAAGTAGCAATGCGAAGGCTGTTGGTGACGAAACTCGGATATTTAAACCTCGATCAATTTTCTTTCCAGTAAAACACGAGGCAGCACATCACTCTAATAACTTCCACTTTATTCAAACTTGAGGATTTGGAGCTTCGTCAGCTTTACTTTCAAGATCCCGCTACACGGAGGGTCTTTAATTGGTGAGAGGTCAAATATCCAGGATCGAAGAAACTACAGAATCCATAAGGACGCGACTCTGATGACTCAGCCAACAACAATTGCAGGAAATTCGAAAAAACACTGATTTATAAGAATCTCTGTAAAAAAATTCATGTTAGTTAACAGAATTAACATAAGGGAAATAATTGAGCTTGAAATTAAAAACCTTTTAAAAGACACATGAATAAAAGAAATCGGTACTAATTGTACTGGATGTACGCACGAAATTATGTGTAAAACATGTATCTCAATTTGATAAAATAATTCATTAACAAGAAAACGCAAAACATCAGTAAGTTTCATTTTAAAATTTTCTTTTGTAAAAAAATTGAATAATGTACTCCTGTAAACAACGGTTTACTAAGAAACAACGAATAGATTATATAGTATCATAGCACCTATCATTTAGGTATAGCGTTCATAAGAGCGAGCATTTAAATTAAGGAAACTACACTCCATAAGCAACTTGAGGAATATATTTTTAAAATTCATTTCTTAAATTTCTTTTTATGTAGTGGATCTTTCAGTCGCACAACGCATTTCGTCAGCAAAGATTTAATCTTCTTCAATATTAAACCAATCTTCAATCAACAAATCTTCCAAAGCAGTCTTGAAAGAATATTATGAGCAAAAAGAAGAAGCCGCGAAACTGCAAATCAAACCACTACCGCAATTTTCCTGTGATATCTAACGTTTCTCAAATAAATAGAAAAACTTTTTATGATCATTGATTAACATTTTTTTCTAATAATTTCAAATCGGCTTAAAATCATTTATAATTCAGTTTTTTTTAAAGTTTTTATTAACGTCGCACTAAAAGCAACACGAGGGCTATTGGCGACGTACCTCGTAATTTTGAACCGCGGTCAAGTGACGAGGACGATACCTGAGCTGGTATCCCCCTCTCCTAACATCCAAAACCACGCCAACGGGCCCCGAACGGATTTAACATGCATCAGCCTCGGTTACACCGCGGGTTTTTGGCGGCCAAGGATCGAACCCACGACTGAACGAAAACCGCCAGCCGCGAGTCCACGACCTAGAGCACTAGACTATCGCGGCCACATTTATAATTCAGAACTAGATTTGAAACGAATTAAAAGACAGCGTGTTTTTCTTGTTTCCTTTCTAATATCTGAAACAGAATTCAATGCTTGACAGTTTTACCAATTAAATGTATTGATATATTTTTATGGTTGATGTCCGCTAATGTTGAACGACGGTTATAGCCGCGTGGTTACTGCATTCAGTTCGTGACCGGTAATGTTTTGGTCAAGACGCTTGCAGTGTTGACGTTTCCTCTAAAGACTTGTCGTGTACTGTGTGATTGTACATTAAATGTGTCGAGGCTTCTAATCGTCATCCTAAGAAATTTGGAAAAAGGTATCAGTAGATAAAAGAGTCGATCATTGTCCTTGAAATGCTGGTTGTGGTCCATTCTTTTCCGTATCATTTGAGCTCGCCGTGAACAATTTGTTACCCACACTTTACAATAGCCATTTTAATGTCAAGTATCGAAGTTTGTACAAATTATTTTTTTCTTGCGTATTAAAATTTTGTTCGCAGCTATCATATCCTTATATGTTCCTTCAATTTGCGGACACAGTCAAGGTGTCGCCCTCGTCAATTGAAGCTGGCTCAAAACTATCGGTTCAGTCTCCAATAGCCCTCGTGTTACTTCTTATGCCAAAAACATCTGAAATACTTTTTATATTCGACATAAAATCATGCAATACTTTATCTGATGGCTTTCGAATATAAAGACATCTATCGATTTGTTTTAAGACTTTCATCGTAGAACACTCATCCAAAATAAGTTAGAATCTGAATAATTTGATTCATCTTCAATTGAGAACTTTTAAACGGACATCGTTTTTAAAAGTTAAGTAGGTACTAAATTCTGATGTCGATACAAATATTAACAAAGTTACTGTCCATGCGTTAATAAACTTCGTGAGAAACTTTTCTCGCTATGGAAGTTTATTTGTTTCATACGCACATGGCTGCTGCTTCGAATAAATATGCTGCACATTTCTATCGAAACCAATCATGAATTCTAATCATGTGCATTGGACATTAGTTGGATCGACAGAATATTTTTGAAAGCATTCAAAATAGAAATGGTATAACTATCTTTCTAGTTAAATCCTTTAATATAATTCTCTGTAATTTAATTTATTTTAACACTTTAATTATTTTTATACTATTAATTAATACAACATTTTTAACTTCTTTCAGAATTGCGAATTATAAAAAAGGAATGACAATTTTTATTTTTTTTCAAAAAAAAAAAAAAAAAAAAAATTGAAATATATGTTTTAAGCGGATGAAAAACTGAAAATTACGAACTATGAAGAACATAACATTTTACACTATCGTATGTGTAATTGGGTATGAGTGCGAAATTCAATGTAAAAAAAAGCGATTTTCTAAACCACAAATTCTAAATTCTATTGAAAAGAAAATTTCAGATATTTCGAATATATGATTGATTTCATAATTACCTTTTAAGAAACAAGAAGAAAAATACTTTAGCAGTGAAGAAGTTCCCTTTATAGGTCTTTTAACAATAAAAAAAAAGTGCTTAAATTAGTCCAATAACACAAACATTTATTTCCCTTTAAAAAAAGAATTGCGGTTTTTACTCTGGCTCTCTTAACAACTAGAAGAGCTAAATTAAAAAAATATATATAATATCCTTTTTTCCACTCATTCAAACTCAAACTATTTTAACGAAGACTGCAGGCAAACATAGGTATATTTGTCCAACAGCGAAACATTTTTTTCTCTTCTCATCTTTCAACGAATTTCTCTACCAAACCTTACAATCAGCTGCGTAGTATTGTTAGGGGTAAAGTGCCTTTTTTAATATAGACATTTCATTTTATTACCTGTTTTTCATTTTCATTCTCCGTGGGCTATGAACACTGACGATAATTTTTCCCCTTGGGGGGAGAGTTACAGATTTTACACAGGGCTCCTTCTTTGAAAGCAGTACCTGATCACATTCCTTTAGAAACTAAGTTATATGGAACCATTTTTTTTTGAGTCAAACACTACAAAAAGCATGATTTGGGGCTTTATGATTGTGCTGCTCTATGTCTAGGAAAACCAAGATTCAAGGACACAATCACAGACATCAAAGTTACATTTTTTAAAAATTAAATTCTCATATTTGATACCGTACTTTATTTAATTCCTTCAATTATTTTTACAAAGTATTTTTATTAAACATTTAAAAGAAGAAGAAAATATTAATTTATAAGGTAGGAAATCGCAATAAGAAGCAATGTTAGGGCTACTGGAGCTGGAACTCGAAATTTATACCTCGGTCAATTCACTAAGGCTACACCTCAGACTTCTTGTTACTCTAATAACATTTACTCTCATAACTGAAGTACGTGACATTTATGAAGTGTTTTGAAGACAAAACGAAAAATATTCGTACATTAGCAATTGTGAAAGCCTACGATAAAAATGCAAAAAAGCGCGTAATTTTTTTTTATAATGATATTAAGTTTTTTATAATTATATTTAATTCTCTTTAATAATTATTTTTTTTTACAATGATAATTTTATAATGATATTTTAAAGTACTTTTTCCTTATTATTTGACATATAAGTTTTTCCCCCGTTATGTTATTACCAATATATTATATGAATATTACTTATATATATATATATATACGTATTTGTAATAACAAGGCTTTAACATGTACAGAAACGTGAGGATTTGGATTTATTAAAAAAGCAAAGTGCTTTTCAGCATTTGCGGGAATTTTAAAAAGGAGGTTTCTTAGTATTTTCTAATATTTTTAAATTAGTCGCGTCAGGGGAATGTAGAAGAAGGTGTAAACAACCGAAGCTGTTCCTGTGGGTCGTGAATAAATCAGAGTTTATTTAACGATTGTATTTGAAAGACTATAGTTCCGAAATATTTACGACAAATGAGAGAATTACATACAATTTTTAGAGAAAACACCCTTCCATTTATAAAACATGAAATATCGTTACACACACACGTATTTATTGTCGCGGATGGCCGACGACAATAAATACGATTATTGAACTCAACTACTGTTTAATTAATACAAGAAGAAAATATTTACATAGTTAATATCAATAGATTCAACAAAGCGTATTTTAAATGTTCGTCATTACTTATCACAATGCGTCCGAAAATAAAAAGAGAGTTGTCACGCGTGAGCGTAATCGTCTTCTCTCGTATAGCAACACAATGACTGCTTGTTTCCCCAGGTGTCTGCAGATGACGTTAGTGGGTTAAGGTTAGTTATGGTTATCTTGATACGTGAAATGGGATATCAATGGTTCGCTCACACCTAAATTAAAATTTTTATCTGGAATCAATTTTGCAATAAAACCAAACTTTAATAGTATCTATGTTGAGTGAAGTTGAGGAAACATCTGTAGAGATGCAACATCTGTAGAATTGAGACTTATTTTGTCACGTACTTAATAAAACGAGACCAACGTTTTAAATACAATAAAAATTCCGCGACCCTATGGAAACAAGCCGGTGCAGGTTTGCGAAAATGACCACTAAACTACTGAGGCTGCAATATTTCATTCAAATAAAGGACCATAAATTTCAACATCGAGCGTACATTAATTCAGAATGTATTGCAAAAAAATTAATGATGCGTTGTTTGCAGCCAAGAATTTAATAAATCGACAGTTAGTTGATTCCTAGTTTGCTGGGGCAACTTGGCGCGTAAAACTTTTTCGGGACGATTTATTGCCAAATTGGTTACTATTCCTTTCTTGGTAACCCTGTAAAGTTTTCTTCTAGTCACGTCGCCGTGTTTTTAGCATTTCTTTTGAAATCGGAAAATGAAAAAACCCGCTTTTGTCGCCATTTTGGCGCTATTTTAAAAATTCGCTATGCGGCCCCCGCAAACTGGACTTTACCATTTTTTTCTAGCATAATCGTCCATCAGAAAACATATAAATGTAATAAATCAATGATAATTGTGCCTGTTGTATACAATAAATAAGTGTCAAAATCCACTTCTGTCGAAATTACAAATCACTCATTATGTCTACATTTCCTGTAAAATGTCTTCCAGAAATAAATAAAACAGAAAACAATTTTAACTAATTTTTTCACTTTTTTCACTAAAAAATTGATATGAAGTACTTGAAGTAATAATTCACCACTTAATTTAAGATTAAATCGTAATTTATTTGATTATTTTTCTATAATACTATTTTACACAAAAATTTGATTTACTTAGTAATTAATTTTTACCATACTTTATTTCTTTATTTATATATTTATACAAAATTTTTCGACAATTTTGAAACTTAAAATTAAAAAAAAAAAAAAAAAAAACTTGTACAAAATTTTCGACAATTTTGAAACTTAAAATTAAAAAAAAAAAAAAAAAAAAAAACTCTATTCAATATTGGATTACTATACAGTAAGGAAATCGAAATTAAAAATGAATTCTTACGCCAACACTCTTACTGTATTCTTAAGATATTTCTTTTAAATTACAATATTTACATAATTTATGGATTACTTGTTGGAATCGCATGAAATTTAGGAATACAGGTTTTTTTTTTGACTGGGAGAATTTCAGTGTGTAATGTTTGGGTACACACACATGTTACATTTTCTTATTAATTATAAAAATATTTATCATTTTATACTTTATACAATTATATTAGTTTTTTCGATAACTGACTATGGTAAAGTTTCAATATAATTATATCGGGAATTATTTCTATAGATTCTTAAATTGAAAAATGGTTTATAGATTAGCTCATGCAAACAGCAAAGAAATTTTATAACTTTGAATGCTTATGAAATTCATTGATCTTAAGACAAACGGTTTTTAAACAACCGATGCCAAATTCCTTTCGAAAAGAATTTTCCGAAATTTTGAAACTATGGTTGATTTTATAATAATCATTTTAGATACTCAAAGTAAAAGATTTTAGAAGTGAAGAAATTCCTTTTTAGAAGTCTTTTAACTATTCAAATAAAGTGATTTAACATACCATTTAAGTACAGAGCATCCACTTGCAACTAGAAGAGATCGATTTAAAAAAACATAGTATCCTTTTACACCATTCATTGAAACTCAAACTATTTTAACGAAGATATCATAAGAATATTTATGCATAAAAGAAATCGTTTTTCTCCTCTCATTTTGCAACAAATTTCTCTTTCTAACCTTATATTCAACTGTAAAGTGTTGTTTAGGGTAAGCCGGTTTGTTTTTAATATTGACATTTCGTTATATTCCTTATATTTCATTTTTATTATCCGTGAGATAATAACACTACGCTATTTTTTCCTGTTGAGATAAGAGTTACATAATTTAACTTCTTTAATAACAGTACTTGATTAAATTTCTCTAGAAGTTAAATTATTTCATTCAATCTGGTATGTCTGTTTCAAACAACAAAATTCGTGATTTCGGTATCTATGGCTTTGTTGCTCTATGTTTAGCAAAATAATAACTTAAAATCGAAATAACACTGATTAATTAAGAGTTGTTTTTTTTTTGTAAAAATGGAACTAAACACTCATATTTGGTCTACTACTTGTTTGACATATTTGTAAAAGTCATTCGCTTAAGTCTTGAGATATGAACTGCATTTGGAAAAGAAATGAACAAAAAACAAAAGAAATGAGCTTCGCTGCAAAAGAAAAGGTCCATATTGGAAATAATTGGAGTGATATTTATTTTTCATAACTACAGGGATTAAAAAAAGTGAAACTCATATTTTAGAACATTCTTTCATCATTAAGTAACGTAATATTGCGAAGCATTTTTGGCAATAGATTTTGTGGACATATATGAATAGGCAATATCAGGCAGACTTTAGTATCTACCACTTTAAACCCTTTACCTTTCTTCAGAGAGCATTGCGTTTTCGAGCATATGTAGCTTTTTTTTAAAAGCAGATTTTTGATTTGGTTCAATCTCAATTTTTTTTAGAATTTGTTACTTTTCTCTGTTTAGATTACTTTCTGTTTTACATTAAATCTAACTTGCCAAAATTAATAATACGTCATTTTGAACAGTAAAGACCTGAAGACAAGGAAATTGTCTTCTGATAGATTTTTACCACATCTCTTTTACGAGTTAAGGCTTTTGTGGGACCAAGGATTCCAAACATCTGGTCACGTCAAATATTGAACATTCGTTTATGATCTTTTTTGGGAGAAGGAAAATTGCTTCCCCGCATTACTTTCGAGCTATTGCGGTGGTTTTAGACTGAAAGTTTGCAGAGTTTCTTGTTTAGAAAGTTTTATAATATTCTCTTTTAGTTAAAAAGAAGTAATTACATCAGAGCATAATTTATTTCGAAGTCATTGTGAGTCGTTGTAGACATTCAATGGACAGTAATAAATTCTAAAACAAAAACTTCTTCTAAGCAAACGTTAACTCCTTTGCAGTACTACGTAAATAATTCTTCTAATGAAATACAAAACGTATTTCATTCGTTAAAAACTATTACGTGTACATGAATTGGATTTCTCTGTCAAAACCACTAATTCGCAGTTCATGTTTTTATTATATTTATATGTATAAAAAATATTCGATATTTTTAGTAAAATTAAAAATAAACTTCTATAATTTTCCATTTTGTATTATCATTTAGTTGTAGAATTGAAATCTAAGAATTATGTGATTGTATGCAAGCATTATTGCATTTTCATGATATTCCGTGTAATTTGAGTTTCACATTACTAGAGATAATCATCTGGATATTTGGAATTATAATGGGCTGTTTTTTTACATAAGGAATTGGAATGTATGAATTTTTGAAACTTTACAATTTATTATTAATTAAAAAAATATTTATCATTTCTTTCTTATTACAATTATATTTAGTTTTTCGGTGATTACAATGTAGTAATCTTAATATAATAACATAAGTTAATTATTTATTTATTTTTTTTTTTCGATTTTTAAAATGGAAAATTATTTATCTATCGACTGATGTAAACAACAACGAAATTATATGACTTTGAATGTTCATTCCTTGAATGTAAGAAAAACGTTTTTTTTTACGCAGCAATTCTAAATTCCGTTCGATAAGATTTTTCAAAAAATTCGAAACTATGGCTGATTTTATTGTTATTACAAAATTACAGAATGAGAAAGGCAGAATTTATTGAGGGTTTCTTCCACAATAACAATAATTGATTGAATTCGTTTAAGTACTAAACTATATGTATAAATTTCGTTAGTCTGTTTTTAAAAAAAATCAATATATGATTTTGGGAACTATGATTATCCTGCTATAAGTTTACTAAAAATAAAAATTCGAAGACAAAACAACGCAGACTGAAAATTTATATATTTTTTTAAAATCAAATGCCTAGTTCTTTATTTTTTTACATATATTTTTACAAACATTCTTATTAAATACATAAAAGGAAGAAGATTGGTTTGTATAATATTAACTTCGAAATAAGGAGTTATGCGAGGACTATCGCAGGCGGACATCGAAATTCAAACTTCATTCGAGTCACTACTTCGACACTTAACCGATCCGTGTGGTGACCTGGAATGATAGAATAGTCACATTGTAGATCATGCATGTCGTAAGAGGCGACTAAAATGGGTACCCAGCGCCTGGGGGTATAGCCTGGCACCCTACCCCTGGGGATTATATCAAGGGACCTCAGGGACTTGCCTTCTTCAGGTAAGTACGGGCATCATGACCCCGAGGCACTCTAGTGATCTTTTTCTTTCCCATGGGGTTTATTGTCTTTGGTAAACACGGATGACGCACTACCGGGATACCCTAGCAATCCTTCTCTATTTTCGACCCTCCTTCTTGTCAATCACTTATCTTTTTTTTTTCAATTTCACGTCTAGACCACAGTTTAATCTTGTTTGGCGCAGCATAGCCATATCTGGCTCTTGCGCCAATAAACTTTACATTCACTCACTCACTCGACACTTAACCCGGTACGTCAAGTTCGCGAGTTCAACACCACTCATGCTTGAGGACGTGGAACCTCGACATACTTGACGTTCGTTAGCCCTTATACCCAGTGCCACTTTTAGTTATATCAGGAATGAAATCCAGGACTCCACTAAAACTGCCTCGGCTGGGATTTCACGACGAGGATCGAACAGCTACCATGATCGCAGAAGAGAACGAAAACATGGTAAGAAGACGGTTTATTACAGTTGTTGTTGATATTAAAATTAATTATGGAGATCTGGCTATGAAATGCTATAATAATTGTTGACACATACCCATATTAAACCTTTATTTAATAATAAATTTGTATAAGAATTAAAAGAATTTTTTTTTGTCACGTAATTAGTATAAATTAAGAATACCGAGATCAACCATTGTAAACACAACAAGCAATATATTTTTAAGGAAGCGTTACAAATTTATTAAATATTATTGGAAATTTCACTCAATTTTCATTCAATTCATCATCACTCAATTTACCGTATATTTCTTCATCTCTTCAAGCTCAACTCCAATAAATTGACTCAATTTGTATTGACTAACTACCCAGCACTACCCTACTACCTGACTAACTACTCTGATAAATCTTCCACACGCAGCCATTGTTCATCACAGCTGCAATAAATGGGCTTGAAGGCCGCAAGCGGCCTAGGCGTTATCAGAAATCATCATCAAGATATCAAATATCATTACATCACACTTGTTCAAAAAACAATGTGCTTCTCATGGGCTTGATGCCCCAATTATCCCAAACCACCAAAGGGTTCCATACAAAACACCATAAACTCTAAAACAAACCCTGTCAGAGAAAAAAATCTCATTTGCCCCAGCAGCAAAAGTAAAAATTCCAGATGAACAACTAATTAGTATTCTACAATCAGAGAACTACGCACAGATTGAGGCTCGGATCCAAATAACTTTAACCTTAAGAATAATAACAAAAATAAAAATTACAACAAAAATTAACGCTAAAAACAATCAAGAGAATTTCGGATTAGACCTTGCCGAATCGATTGATGTTGTAAGAATTATCGACAGTGTTTTAATAACATGCTAGGATTTATCAAAAAAAACCCACCACAAATTCAATCTGCAAAAACACTAACTCAAAAGAAATACTCCTTAGCTGAGGCAATACTAGACCCAAACAGTGATTAGGATAAATCATTCATCCCCGATTAGACTTCTTAACTTTCTTTAATAGTTATTTGGATTATTTTATTCCCCTTTTCCGGCAGGTTGTTTAGTGTCTTACATTCCATTCAACGAAAATTACAGCAAATCTCAAGGCTAATTGTTTAATTTTCCTAGTATTTTTTCCAACTATTCCAGCTTCAACTCCAATAGACTTTTCACTGACTAACTACCTAGAATGATAAATCTTCCACACACAGACATTATTCATAACCAGAAATCAACATTAACATCAAGATTTCAGATTACATTAAATGAATTACATCACACTTCTTAAAAATCAATGCGCTTTTAAGCTTCTTTGAACTTTTTAAAAGCAGGTTTGTACCTAGGCACGGTTTACGATGCTTGTTAGTATTTGCTATTTTTTTTAAAAATTATTGGTGTCAAGGTCATGTATATGAAGATTTTTACAATTTAAAAAATTCCAGTGGGATGAAAATATATCCGATTTTATTTTACAAAGACGATTGTATTTGAAGACTATTTATCCCAAATATGGACGACAAACGAGAGAATGTTGCATACAATTTCTCGCAAAATAAACTTTTCTAGTTACAATATATAAAACATCGTT